>JAWKAU010001072.1:0-18000 GCA_033398695.1 Orobanche coerulescens
ACCCGCAATGGCACACGGCACTAAGGGTCACTCGCATGCCCGAAGTGCAATTCCTCGTGCTCGACACTCACTCGGGACTTCCTAGGTGCAATACCTTGGCGCCCTTGAGAGTACCTCACTCGAGACGGACAACCTTTTAGATCTTGGTTTAGATTCATGCCATCAATAGATATTTGCCCCTCACGATGTTTGGGACTACTTCGCATACCGACATATTACCTTCAATCCGCAATGTGGTGTTGTCTCGCAACCACATGTACAAGCCAACGATCCCCCGCAGCATAGCCGGAACCGATAGCTAATGCTTACGAGTAAGCTCACGAGGCGTATGATTTAAATGCGTGCCTCGATTGCCCTATCGACATAGAGGAAGTGTATATGGCCGACGGCATCCCTCCGGTCACACTTGAGCCTCAATGCCAACCTTAAGCCCAACGCAGACCACTCAGGTCCTACGCCGCCCTAACGATTTCCAACTCGCTCGGGAACTCCTCGCACACTTCGAATGCTTAGAGTTGGCTCCCTAGAGGCCCCTCATACCTCTAGGAAGATTGCACGCTTGGTGCTCGACAGCACGAAGAAGACTGGCCGCTTGCCCACCATTGCCCATCTAAGGACTGTCCCCCCTATAATAGGCTTAGACAAATATTCCCTTGTAATGACATTGATTGGCCGAGGAACCACATCGGGTGTAACTCCCTCATACGAACTCCAAATCCTTATCCGCTTGAACCGTAGAGTAGCTTACGACATTATCTATAAGTCCTCAAAGTTTCAGCCCCATCCGATACTCGAGGAGTGAGGAATTGCCTCTGCAATATTCTGAAACTACTACAATGCCACTGCACTGCAGGATCTCGATACTTCGCATCGTTCGCTACTCAAACGGAACCGTCTAGTTGTGAAACTTGGTGGCGATCTTCCCAACACTCCAAGGAACTCCCCATTACAAGCATTTCACGAAACTCTTTTCCTAAAGCCCTCTGCTCAACGACTCAAGGTACTGCTCGCGCACGGACACCCTCCGGATGTTGGGATTCGGTGCCTAAAACGAAGGCCCAGCGGAAGCGGTAAAACGAAAATTAATTCGATCCGAATCCCTACGAGGATCGATCGAGCTACGTATATACGAATATATAAACGAAAAGCAAGAGTCGTAAGAAACTAACCCTCGAAGTCCGTTGATTAAATGGAAACCTTCTCTTGAGCTATTCCCCAAGCTTTAGTTGATCTCTACGTATCCGATCCGCTCCAAGCCCTTGAACGATCCAACGCCGAAAACACCGCGTCTCTACTTGCCACGCGCCGGAAAAACGACCGGAATAACAACACTTGATTAACCTCTAAGGTTACGGCTAGAATCAAATGATGAAGCTTTTATTATTACACTCTAAGTGTATAATATATCTCTCAATAATTTTCTCTCAATTTTTCTCCAAGAAAATGAAGAGGAAGTGAATGAAGAAGATGAAGATGAGTGTTAAACTCAAAGTCTATCTATCTCTCTCTATTCTCACGTTCAAAACTTGTACAATACAAGTGAGGAGAGTCTTCATTTTATTCCCCATAAAATCCTCCCAAATCAAGACCAAATAATTAAAATGAATTAATTAAGAGATCTTGTTCCCTTGATTATTCAAGTCATCCACCAACTAAGGTGGAGACTATGACCAAAGGAAAGAGGAGGGAAATCGGAATGGCCATCTAGAAGGAGCCGGATGAGTTCGGTTCGCTTCGACTCCGTGAGTCCAAACAGATAAACTCCTATTCCGCTCCGATATATTTGTGTCGTTTAATTAATCCAATTAATTAAACATATCAAATACAAAATAACATAATTAATTTCTCCAAGAAATAATTATATTTATGAATTAAATTAATCACCCAAGAATTTATTTAATTCATTAGGCCGTAAATCAATTTATCTAATAAATCGATTTAGACATCCAATGTCCCAATTAGATATCCAATATCTAATATTCATAATGAGAGAGTTAGCTTTATTTATTCTCGCCGTCAATCCTATTGCGCGACTCGAGGTCCGTCTCGACCAAAGAATGGGAGGAACCAAAGAGTAGTAGCACCACCTAGCCACTGGCGGCCTACACTGCACTTTAACCGAGAACGAATGATTGGGATCATTCAAGAACCATTCTCATCGTGAATACCAAGATACGTATAAACCCTTCTTTCAAATGTCCCGATCAAGTTATAAGGTCACGATCACCAAACCCTATATGTACTTGACGCTATGCATGCGTTAATGCAAATCAAGATCATCGAGCTCTCGTGTATCTAATACAACTAGCTCCAATGCTTTGGCCAAAGACTTCTGATCTCATCTGCCAATAACCGCATAGGACATATAACCCGCTCACTAACGGGAGAAAGAATTCTATCTTGGTATTCATGGACTCGCTACTTGCCTGTTAAGATGCACGCCGAGGTTGACCCCGCCTTCCGGTTTACAGGGTCGAACTACTCTAATGAAAATCTTGACGTCACAAGCACATCCCTACTAAATCCTCAAGTCGAAGGTTCACGAATACCTATCACAACCTTTCGATTCCGTCATTGACTGTCCCGGAGTGAAATCCGTGTGACGAATCAAGGGTAAGTCGGTTCGAGTATACTAATCCAATTAGCATACCTATAACGTGTGCTCCCACTAACCATTAGTGTTCGACAAGCACTCTCCATGTCAAAGAACACGTCATACAAGTCTTCACATAAACTTAACGCCCAGTCAAGTTTCATCGACTTGCGAACGATTAAGTATTTGAGCTATAACCTTTCTAGTGCCGACCCCCTTATCCAATAAGGAGTGGAATGTTTTGCTCTCAAATACACGGACTAGTTTCTATATGTTTATTTACGAGTTAGGAATGCCAGTAACTACCAGTAAATAAAGAAACATTCATTTGCCTTATATAAATGGTTTACATAATAACAAGTACAATGCCCTCACTCAACATCCTCTGAGTGGCATTCGAGGGCATACTCCTAACAATCTCCCACTTGCACTCAATGCCACACACTATGGTATCTAATACCCATGTTCTCCAGATGACGCTCCAAGCTAGTCTGAGAAAGTGGCTTGGTCAGTGGATCGGCGACGTTGTCGGCCGAGTCTACTCAGGCAAGACAATGTATCCCTTACGAACAAATTCTCTTACGAGATGATACTTCCGCTCAATATGTTTGGTCTGTTGTGAAACCTCGGCTCCTTGGCTCGCGCTATGACTCCGTCGTTGTCGCAGATGCAATGAACAGCACAAAGACATGGTATCACTTGAAGTTCCCCGAAACTTCTTAATCCGTAACCCTTCCTTGGAAGCCTCCGAGGCCGCTTGATACTCACCGACAGTGGAATCGCAGTCGCGCTTTGCTTGGCACTACGCCAAGATATGCTCCTCCATTAAGAGTAAATATGTAGCCGAAGTGGACATCGAGTCGCCCTTCGCCCTTGGAAGTCCGAATCGGTGAATCCTACCACATCCAATTCTCCACCACCATACATCGAATCATATCTCTAGTCCTTCTCAAGTACTTGAGAACGTTCTTTACGGCACCAATGTTCCCTACCAGGTTTGCCTAAAACCTACTCACCACGCTTACGGCATGCGCGATGTCGTCTTGTACACAACATAGCATACATAAGGTTACCCACGACCGAAGCATATGGTATATTACTCATTTCCTTTCGTTGTTCCTCACTTTGAGGACACATCTTCAAGGTGAGTTTTATTCCATGTCGCATCGGTAGGAACCCTCTTTTAGAATCATCCATCTTAAATCGCTTTAAGATTTTATCTATATAGAGGGCTTGGGAAAGACCTATTGTTCTCTTCGCTCTATCCCGGAGATCGAATACCAAGAATATAGGTAGCTTCTCCCAAGTCTTTCATGGAGAAATTACTCAAAGCCAAGCTTACGTAATCGAGCATTCCCACATCATTTCCTATTAGTAGAATGTCATCTACATATAGTACTAAGAATGCGATCTTGCTCCCACTAACCCTCTTGTATACACAAGGTTCCTCTTCATTTTGCACGAAGTCAAACTCTTTGACCGCCTCGTCAAACGAAGGTTCCAACTACGCGACGCTTGCTTCATCCATAAATGGAACGAAGCTTGCACACTTTCTCGAATATCGACTTCGGACACAAAGCCTTTAGGTCGCTCCATATAGATTTCTCCTCGAGGAATCCATTAAGGAAAGCCGTCTTTACGTCCATTTGCCATATCTCATAATCGTGGTAGGCGGCTATAGCAAGCATCATGCGAATAGACTTGATCATGGCTACGGCGAGAAGGTATCGTGGTAATCGATCCCTTCCTTTTGGGTATAACCCTTTGCCACAAGCCCGGCCTTATAGGCGTCAACCTTGCCATCACCATCGGTCTTTCTCTTGTAGATCCACTTGTTCCCAATAGGCACTATGCCCTTGGGGCGGTCTACTAGAGTCCGGACTGATTGACATGCATCGAGTCTATCTCGGCTTCCATAGCTTCACGCCATTTCGCGGAGTCTACATCCACCATCGCTTGGTCATAGGTCGTCGGGTCGGTCTCTTGGCTATCACTTGGAACCTCATGGAGACCCGGTTCCTCCAAGTGCACAAGCCCATACCTCTCGTAAATGAGACACCCTACTAGACCTACGAGGTGGTTGTACTTGTTTCGTAAAGTTCGGTTCCAGTTTCTTGCACAGTGTCTCCCGAGGAGTTTCATTGTATTCTTCTAAAGAAATACTTCTACCGCTCCGCCTTCCGAATGAACTCATCTTCCAGAAGTGTGCTTGTAAAGCAACAATGATCCTTCGATCTTCGGGCATGTAGAATAGATATCCCATCGTCCCAAACGGGAATCCAATGAAACGTCCCTTCGCAGACCTAGCTTCCAACTTTTCCACCTTAGTCTTCTTGACATAAGCGGGACATCCCCAAATCCTAATATGATTAAGACTTGGTTTCCTTCCTTCCAACATCTCATGTGGAGTTTTAGGAATGGATTTGGAAGGACATCTGTTCAAGATATACGCGGCAGTCAGTGCATACCCCACGTAAATCGGCAAGTCAAGATAGCTCAAGATGGAACGGACCATGTTCAACAGGGTCCGGTTCCTTCTTTCTGACACACCATTTAACTGAGGAGTACCTGGAGGTGTTAGTTGTGAAACTATTCCATGTTCCTTAAGGAACTCGTCAAACTCCGTACTCATATATTCGCCACCTCGGTCCGACCGAAGTGCTTTGATATGATTACCAGTTTGTTTCTCGACTAGGGCCTTGAATTCCTGGAATTTCTCAAAGGCCTCGGATTTATGTTTCATTAAGTATACATAACCATACCTAGTATGATCATCTCAGAACGTAATGAAATATTGATATCCGTCACGTCTTGCTTCAAAGCACCACAAACGTCGATATGGATTAATCCCGATTTATCGGCTCTTTCAAAAGTCCTGTGAAGGGGACTTAGTCATTTTGCCTTTAAGGCAAGATTCACAAGTAGGAAATGGATCCGATCCCAATGGACCCATAAGTCCATCTTTTCCATCTTGTAAACCTTGGTCCGACCAACATGACCAAGTCTTAGATGCCATTTCAAAACTTGATTGGTTTCATCCCTACCACGTTTTCTAGTCATAGTATTCACAACTACTTTGTTGCCGAGATTTAGATGATACAATCCATTCAACAATGTAGCAGATCCACTAGTTTATTTCTAAAATAAATTTTGCAGAACCATCACCAATGAAAAATGAAAAGCCTTTTCGGTCCATGACCGGAATGGATACAATGTTTTGTGCCCTTGGGCAAAACAAGTACATCTTCTAAAGTCAAAACAAAGTCGGATTCTAAACCCAAAAGAAGTGATCCTATGTCGGTCGCCTCGACACTATGCCCGCTTCCGACCGTGATCATAACTTCTCCACTCCAAGCTTCCTACTTTGTTCCAGATCCCGATTCACGGTACAAATATGAGAACTAGCACTGTAATCCAAGATCCAGAAGTAGAAAATACAAGAGCGAACAATTTGTTTCCAAAACTAAAAGTTACAGACCAAGTGCCATGAAGAATCGGACAGTCTCTAGCCCAGTGGCCCACTCACCGCACTTGAGACAAGCATCCTTCTTCTTCTTGTTCTTCGAACCATCGGGCCTTGCCCTTACCCTTAAGGTCCTTAGCTTGTGGTCCATTTGCTTCTTGGTCCTTTTCTTCTTGTTCTTAGACCTCCGAGGTCCGTAATAAATCACAAGAGCAGACTCCTTCATCCGCGAGTCTTCATCC
This sequence comes from Orobanche coerulescens, assembly GCA_033398695.1. Lineage (NCBI taxonomy): Eukaryota > Viridiplantae > Streptophyta > Magnoliopsida > Lamiales > Orobanchaceae > Orobanche > Orobanche coerulescens. The sequence continues at coordinate 6,299 of JAWKAU010001072.1, forward strand.
GAGACCGAGCGGTCACAAGTTTGTTCATTAGCCCACTAAGTTACATGCAATCTCATTGCGGTTGAAGTTCATAACAAACCGTGAGAAGGAATCGGGGAGAGACTGTAGGATAAGGTCGGTTTGGAGAGAAGTATCCATTTTAAAATCAAGAGCCTCCAATCTCTCGATCATGGATATCATTTTGAGGACGTGTTCCCAACCTTCTCACCTTCCTTCATCCTTGCACCGAGCTTGCTTGGATATCTCATATCTAGCGATTCTGCCGTGCTCACCATAAAGCTCGGTTAAGTGAGACAGACCGCCTAGCGAAGTCATTTTCTCATGAGCTCTCTCAAGCTCATTAGACATGGAAGCCATCATATAAGCACGGACTTTCACGTCATCCTTAACCCACTTTTCGTGGTTTTCAATCTCTTCCCGATTGGCTCGGGTCCCGCACAGAGGCGCCGGAATGTCCGTCTCCAAGACGTATCCCAGTGCCTCTATACCGAGGACAATCATCGACGGAGCCAATCCACAAAGTTAGGTCCCATTAAGGTGTTCCTTTCGAGTAGAATTGCGAGTGGATTCATTGTCATATTGAGATTTGTCTGCATTAAGTATAACAGATTAATTAGTGACTCGTTCAATTATGTTCTGAGTGTAGAATTAAGGTCTTTTCTATTCTTGTTACCCAGCTCCCACTATTTTTATCGGAATAACACACTCCCATGTGAAATCCTAAGTATCGTCGCTCTACTTCATAGTGGTGATCGAGTTCTTTATAAATCTTAATAGAGGGCAACCGAACAGGTTTCTAGTCTATTAATTTTCATAAAGTGGTGTCCAACACCAACCCATCTAATGGATGATTCGATCTTCTTTTTCCCCTTGTTCACTCCCTCAACCTATACGGTTTCTATGGTTCGTGAACAAGTTAAGTTTATACCATCGACGCAAATCGGTTTCACAATCAATCTTATCCGCAACCTATCGGGTTTCTAGGGATAAAATTTGCTCCAACCGAAGGCATCCAATGCGCTCCGTAATTTATCCGTCCTCCCGAACGACTACCCCGATAACTCGGAAGCATAGCACATCCGGTTTGGATTTCAATTTCCGAAAACTCGATGGAGGGAAGGAAAACCTTGAAACCTTATAAACTTAATTATTTGTTGTGGGAGAATTATCGCGATTAACGTTACACTTTGCACATTAATCGTTTAAGCGCGTTTGTGGCATTCATACAATATGAAACAACCAATCACAACCTAGTTGCTACCAACATGTGGTTCATGAACCGTTCCTAGAAAACAAAAACTCCGTAATCTAATTACAAGTCTTCGTCTTGAATCTTCGTCTTCTCGAAATGGATCTTCCTCCGGTCTTCGTCATTACATATAAATTTTACATTGAAAATTGCATCCTAGATACAAATTTTTCTAGTAAAATAAATAGGCTCAAAACGGCCTTTACAACCCAATCGAATAAAACGAACGATTCAAAAACTAAGTCCACGAACCACATCCCCATTCAAAAGCATTCATTCAATAAATACTAAATAAATGGAAAGCGTAGAGATACATTGATCCAATCAACAATACGAACCGATCCAATCGATTCACACAATCGGTAATATAATAACGTTCAAAATAATTCGGTCGACCATAAATATTCCATTTAATCAAATTTCCCTTATAAAATGAAATACCATAAATCATTTTAATCATATTAAATCCAATTTAACATGCGGGAGATTAATTTTCAAGAATACACGGAAAAATCGAGCCGGGCGAAATGGCTGCCATGGCCGAAGTCATCACGGCACTTTTCCTACGATCAAGCTGGCATGGCCGAGTCACGCTCGGCAGCTACCGGCCAGGCACGGCCCGTGTCTCCTGACACGGTCGGGTCTGCCTGGCAGTGTGTTGCTACCCAAAATATTATCCGGAGATAGATATTGCTGGAATGGATGGGATAGCAAACAAATGCAAGAGCACTTCCGTGAGAAAGATAAATAACACAAGATTTGCCGGGGTTGTTAGTCCCGGGCTTGAATGCTCTCGCGAGATATTATTAATACCGATATTCGGGGATACAAGTACTAATGTAAGAATACAATTACAATGAGTGTAAAGTTTCTTGTTATCTTAGCTAGTGAGCGTGTAGATTGCCTAAGAACCAGATTTGATGCTCGTGAGTTCTTGTAACAAAGGTGATGAACAACATGCGCGGTGAGAGATCGACCGCCTCTCACGCGAGTATTTAGCCGGGATGTTTGGGCTTCGGGCTTGTGAATCCCTTGGAATCTGTCTAGTGGAGACTTGCTGCTTCGCCGATCGTCTTCTGGACGAGAGATTTGGAGAGAGAAGTCCTGAGATGGATTAGGTGAGATAGCCGGAGCTTGGTGATATGTGTGTTCTTCAGTATTTCCGTGGATGTATCGGAATGTGAGAGAATGTGAACTTTTGGTGGAATGTATTTCGGACGTAAGTCAAATGAATTCCGAACCGTATATTCAGTGATCTGGGAACCGTTGAGTGAATTCCGAGCTGTTGGTTAAAATGAATTCAGAACTGAGAACCTTTTTCCAGTAGGAGGAGGTTCTCTATTTATAGGGCTTGGATACGCCGGGCGATCGCCTTTACTGCAATATAATAATCGGGCGATCGTCTTTTAGCACATGGGCCTGTCCCTTCAAAGCCTGCAGGAGTTTTTTGCGCCAATCAGGCGGTCGATGGGAGCTTACACGCGTCTGAGTTGCCGCCGCGGGTGGTCCCACTGACAACTTTCAGCGCGCATGCTGGTAGGTGAGGTAGGTGACAGGCTGTGGTCAAATGTCTTGTCTGTCAGCAAAAGATCTTATCTGCTGGCGAAGATCTCGTCAGCGCCTTTGGTGGATCTGCACGTGGGTGCTTTCCTGAGATCCAGTCCTTGATGGTTTTGACGGGCGATCGTCTCTGCTCGGGGCGCAGTTCGATTGCCCTTAGCCGGTTAGTAGAGTAGATCGCCAGCTGCCAAAGGGCGATCGCCTTGGGCGTCGATCGGGGCAATCGATGGGGTCGATAACTTTGATTTGGCGAGCTAGCGTGGTTTGACTGGAGTTGACTTGGTCGCTCGGCCTTATAGTCGATCGCCTGTCGGGATGCATAAATCGTGACACAACAATTGCCCCCCAGCTCGCTCATACGTTGGAAACGTGGGGTGAGGTGGCTTTCTTGGCGATCGCTGAATTTTTGACGAGCGACTAAGTGTTTTATTGAACTGGCGATCGTCTTTGAGCTGATATACTCTGGATTTGGACGACCTGGTTGGCCGCTGAACTGCGCGGGAAAAACAATGGGTGTTGAAAAGTCTCTGCGCACGTGTCAGGCTTCTATTGGAGGACGCCAACGGTCATTAATGACTCCTCGGCTGACGCGTCCTCGAAAAGACGCGTACGCGGGTCTCGAGGGGGTCAACTGGTGCGCCGTTTGAGATCCGACCCCTGAGGTTTTCCCTTATTGCAATCGGGTCCCTGCTTTCTCCTATAAAAGGGGGCGCGAGGCTGCAGTCTCACTCACGCGTACGCATTGGAGAAAGAAGGTCCTGCTGCCGAATTTTTTGAAGATCTAAGCGCCGATCGTCGATCGATTTCACTTTAGGGTAAGAAAAATCCTTCTCTTCCTTTCTAACTCTGAAAATGGCCGGAACCTCATCATCGTTTGGAGCGGAACTGCCCGCCACGGACATCACGCCTGGGAGAAACTTCTTCCGTCTTCCACTGAGACGGCGGCCGAAGCAATTCGTGCTTAAGCGACCTACCGGTGAGTTGAGGCTCGCTCAATGAGGCCGATGTTGCTAGGAGTCGGCCGAGGAGAGACGATCGCAGATCGAGAGGATCTCGCGATCGTGGCTTACCGGGAGCAACATAGTGATTTTGGACGGGCCTATAGGGCCTTTCTTTGAAATAATGGATAGGTTAGCCGGTCCTACTCCGAGATTCGACTTCGGGGATATTCGGTCGCTTATCCCTATGTGCTCCCCAAGCGGTCGCAGATCGTGCCGCAGCCGATCGTTGTGGTCGCTCGGCCAACACGGAGCTCGGCGTCCGGAGAGATCCGCCGTCTGGAGGACAAGATTCCACGTTCCTTCGATGTGGACATGTTCGCGCCGCGGAGAATGAACGAGCCGACCCGGCCTCCGATGGGTATGGTCGCAGTGAGTGAGGCCGTTATGGAGGCCGGCCGCGCTTCCTCTGTCCTTGCGGTCTCCCATCTGTTGGCCGCTTGGAATGTGGCGCCACTTCAGCTGACGCCGAACGCCTGGCTCCAAATCATATGCACTTTCACCCTATTCGGCGGTCACCGCCTGTACCGCCTCCCGTCGCCGTTGGAGATGAATCATGTGTTTAAACTGACGGCTCATAGAGGGTTGGTTGGCGGTTACCACATCCAAGGCCGATCTGGCCGGGTGATTCATGGAGTTCCGAATAAGATACGGGGCGATCAGACGAAGTGGTTCTGGGTCGCTGGCAAGTGGAGAGCTTCGGCGAGCGACAATCCCACAGCGAACTGGAGATCCCCACCGAGTTTCGGAGAGGAATCCGGTAAGGGTTTAGACTCTCCCTTCGCTTGGATGCGTTTTGGTGATCTAATTTGATTGCTTTGTGCTTTCATATTCCGGCGATCGAGGAGCTGCCTTTCGACTTCCTCGTTGTTTGGGAGCGAATTAGGAGCTTGTCGGACGACGACCTAGACGCCACTCGGATCAACAAGGAGAGTCGCTGGTTGTCAGCTCGACTATTCCGCTTCCCGAGACATCTCGCGGTGCCAGGTATGTGGTCCTGCGATCTTCACTTACTAGGCGATCGCCTTATTTTAAGGACAGTGTCTGACCGTTAGTCGATCGTCTTTAACTGCAGAGGTTCGTTTCCCTCGCTTTTTGGAGCCTCCGGCGGAGATCGCTATGTCGAACCCAGGAGTCCTAGGCCGTCTTCGCGCGAAGAGGTCGACTCGGGTTCCACCCGTCGCATTGCCTATAGTTCCGGAGGCGGAGCCTCGTGCGGAGCCGGAGCCTCGCGTAGCGCAGGTCGAGGTTGAGGAGGAAATTCCGGAGGAGGGGCTTCGGGCGAATCGCAAGAGGCCGAGGCCGCAAGAAACTTCGTTTCCTCCCCCGGGCGATGAAGTGCCGATCGCCGCGCCTCCGATCACCATCGTTGCTCCGGAGCGAGCCGCCTCTCGCGGCTTTTCGCGAGACGGCGATCGCGGATGCGAAACTCCTCGAGGGAAACCGCTTGGTCGGGATCCCGAGAAGGCCGAGAGGTAGATAGCATTTCGTGTTGACAAATACATCTGCGTAGGAGTTGTATTAACCTTGGTGTTTTGGTGCAGATCCGTCGCGTTGCACTCCGTCTTGTCCACCGATGGTCGTGGATTTCTGGCGAGTCGATCTCCTCGCCATTCCTGCGACATTCCTCCCTATGTGAGCAAGGTACATACGCCTTGCCGAAGGCGTGACGATCGATTCGATGCGATCGCCTGCGGTCGTCGAGTTCGATGGATGCCGTTGTCGCCCTTTCTCTTCAAACGGCGACCATGGCCGTCTGTGCCGCCAGAGTTTGAGGCGGCCCTCCACTATTCGCCTTCGGGAGGATCTTGAGGCGGCTCGGAAAGAGAACACCGAGTTTGCCGACAAGATCGCGGCGATGGAGAAGGACTCTCGAGGCGGCTGCGGGCGAGCCATGAGCTTGAGCCGGAGAAGAGGGAGACCGAGAAATTCCGAATGGCGGTCGACCGATTTCGGGACCAGATGCAGAGTGCCGCCTGTGCGAGGAATGTTGTTGAGGAGGAGGTCGATCGCGAAGGTGACGATCGCCGGACTCAGCCGAGCCGGGCGAGGCGAAAGAGAAGGTTGCCGCGAGGGAGGCCGAGCTCAGGATCGCAGCAGCGATGGCCGAGCCGAGAGGAGAGGTTGAGGCGACCAAGGCCGATCCCTTCCAAAACTTGGAGTATGTCGGCCGAGTTCGCCTATTATTTGGCGTTCGCCGACTCGATCCGAGCGGCTAAGAAGGGAGGCTTGGAGGTCGGTCCTCTTGCCGAGAAGTTCAAGTCATATGCATTGGAGCATCCTCTCAATTCGGCTTTCTCCTTGCCGATCTTGGACCTGGCGGACATCGGTGTGGATTTGAGCTGGTATCCGTCTCAGGGCCTTGCTCATCCCGATGCTCCGGAAGATGAGGGAACCGCGCCGAATGCTGATGGTGAAGGCCCGGCAGGGGCCTGAGGCGCTTCCTTTTTTACGCTTCTAGCTTACTTTCTTTGAAGTTTGTAGCTTTCTTTTGTAGCACTTAGGCCTTCGGGCGATCGTGTACTCTATTTTTCAAGTAATAAAATGAGCATTTGGATTTCTGACTTATCACTTGAATGAATGGTTATTTTTGAGTCTTTGTTTGACTTTGTACAAATGCGTGAGGAGAGATCGTTGCGAGGGTAGTTCCAAATGAATTGATAAACTCATAAGACAACTTTTTACAACAAGTTCGATCATTGCACTACATCTCAAAAATGACGATCTCCGTATGTGGTCAATAGCAACGATCGTCGTGTAGGTAGTCCGCACTCTTCTTGCCCCTTGTTTTTATTCACTTAGTGGAAGTAAGGGGATGAAAATAATTCCTTGAGTGAGCGGTCTTTAACTTTGTCGAATCCTCGGGGACGGTCGTCCATCTTGAGGAACCGTGCACGATCGCGGAGTTCGATGGACCGACTCCTTGATCATGTCTTGATGCGCGAAGACATTGAGTGTCTCGTGACTCACTTTATTATGAGGGTCCTCCGTTAGGCTGCGCCTCGCCTCGTATTTAAACGAAAGGCGTGCGGTCTTGGTCTAGAGGAGTCCTTGCGCGAGCGGCGTCGGATGAATCAACTCCACGCCCGCGGCTTGTTAGCTCTGCTTCCACCTCGGCCACCATGGAGATGGCCGACCTCGACGGTGTACGTTGAGACGGGGTTGTGGCACGTCGCATTGTCCGGTTCACCATGTCGATGATGAACATTTGAGGGCGAGCGATCGTGTCCACCGATTTGTTTGGAGGGCCTCGACTACGCCGGCCTCGTATTTAAACGAAGGGCGGCGATCTTGGCCTAAAGGGACCTTGCATGGCCTAAGCAAATGGAATTATCGACCACCGGGACCATGGTCGCACTCTTCCACCTCGATCGTCATGTAGATGCCGACCTTCGACGGTGTACGTGCGGGGAGGCGATCTCGTGCCTTAGTCCATCGTGTTAGACGGTGAACTGCAGATGGCGATCGAGTCCTCCGGTTTCTTAAATAAGGAGGGAGATCGGGATGACTTCCGTGGTCTCCTTCTCTTGATTGAAGCATATAGAGACGGTCGCCGAGGTTGATCCAGGGTCGGCTCGTATGAGCTTCCCACTGCTTTGCGTTCGACTCGGGCAGCGTCTATAGAGATAGGCGGGGCTTCGCTAAACCAATAAGTCGTCCAACTTGCCCTCCTCGAGCAGTCTCCAGAGCCGTTTGAGGAGGTCGCGGCAATTGTTGGTGCCGTGGCCGACTCTTGTGGTAGGCACAATATTGATTGTTGTCCAGTGACCGTGGTCCCTTATCGCCTTTGGCTTTTTGAGCTCTTCGTGCCCCTTGATGGCATAGAAAATATGTGCCGGAGTTCTGTTGAACGTATGGAGGAGATGGGCTTCCATGTCCTCGAAAGCCTTGAGATCTCCGGGTGCCTTGGCGATCGCTATCTTCTGGGCAAGAGGTGGCGTTTCCTCGTCTAAGCGGAGGGTGAGTAGCCTTTGCCTGGCCAGGAAGTTGGCAGCTTTAGCGCGGAAGATCGTGTAAGTTGGGGGAATATCCTTGAGAGATGTCGAACATGGGGAGTGACCGTGGAATCCCCCATGACCGAATAGAGAGCGAGCTCATCACCGACGGTTCGCCGGTGAGGATGATTTCGTCTACCCGGCCGATGTAATCTGCGCGCTCGTCCTTCCCCGCTTGATCTTTATCATGCGCTGGGGCCTTCTCGTCTGGCGACCTTGCGGGCGAAGTATGACGTGAAGTCATCCGCCAGTTTCTTAAAAGAGGTGACCGATCGCGGTGGTAGTGAGACGTACCACTTATGGGCCGGCCGCCCAATGTCACGGAAGATCCGCACTTGGTTGCATCGGATGCCCCACACCTACCATGTAAATTCGAATTTACTCGGGTGGGTTTCTGGTCCGATCTCCCCTTATACAGAGGTGTTTTAGGAGGAGCGATCGTTGGTTGTATGGGGGCAAGCTCGATGTGGACCGCGAGTGACTCGGCCGGCCGGCGATCTTCTTCCGGTGCTTGCCCTGGCCCAAGAGTGCTCTCATCTCATCGAGCCGACGTTGCATGGCGGCCATCGCCGTGGCTCGATTAGCGGCTCGCGATCGGAGCGGAGCCGAGGCGATTGAGCACCGAGTCCCCGGCGATCGGGCGGAGTCGATGGCCGACATGCGTTCGGGTGAAGTGAGTAGGCCGAACTCCCGTGACGGATTCGATTCCGTCTTCTCAAGGTTGGAACAGAGTGCCCGGCCACGGATGGGTCGCGTCCCAAGCGATCGAATATGGATCCGTCCCGGTCGTGCGAGAGCCTTTCCTCGCGAATCGGGGCTTTTGACGATCGCTCGTTCGAGCCCATTGAATTTCCGTTTTCCCATGCGGCGGATGATCGAGGAGTTATCGCGGCGGCGCGCATGCTCTCGTCGCTCCTCCGGGATGGCCATAGCCTCCTCGATCTGTTCCTCGGTTTGGAACCGATCGAGTGAGAGGTTGGGGCCATCTCTCGATGCGGATCGAGAGTCTCGCGTTGCGCGGCTTCCCCGCCGTCGGCCGGGTTGACCGAGCCGGAAATGGTGTCCGCGGTTCGGAGAGTAGCTTTCTTCGATGGACCGGCGGATGTCATGATTCTCGAGGTTTTCTTTGAAGCGCAGTGAGTGTCACTTCAAGTTTATGCCCCGAGAACAGTGAGTGTTCTTCGGGACGGTAGAAATAAAAGTTTGAGGGTTATACACCCTTCTTCTAGCGCCAATTGTTGCTAACCAAAATATTATCCTGAGATAGATATTGCTGGAATGGATGGGATAGCAAACAAATGCAAGAGCACTTCCGTGAGAAAGATAAATAACACAAGATTTGCCGGGTTGTTAGTCCCGGGCTTGAATGCTCTCGCGAGAAAATATAAATACCGAAATTCGGGTATACAACTACAAATGTAAGAATACAATAACAATGAGTGTAAAGTTTCTTGTTATCTTAGCTAGTGAGCGTGTAGATTGCCGGAAGAACCAGATTTGATGCTCTGTGAGTTCTTGTAACAAAGGTGATGAACAGTCGCGGCGGTGAGAGATCGACCGCCTCTCACGGCGAGTATTTAGCTGGATGTTTGGGCTTCTGGGCTTGTGAATCCCTTGGAATCTGTCTAGTGGAGACTTGCTGCTTCTGCCGATCGTCTTCTGGACGAGAGATTTGGAGAGAGAAGTCCTGAGATGGATTCCGGTGAGATAGCCGGGAGCTTGGTGATATGTGTGTTCTTCAGTATTTCCGTGGATGTATCGGAATGTGAGAGAATGTGAACTTTTGGTGGAATGTATTTCGGACGTAAGTCAAATGAATTCCGAACCGTATATTCAGTGATCTGGGAACCGTTGAGTGAATTCCGAGCTGTTGGTTAAAATGAATCCAGAACTGAGAACCTTTTTCCAGTAGGAGGAGGTTCTCTATTTATAGGGCTTGGATACGCCGGGCGATCGCCTTTACTGCAATATAATAATCGGGCGATCGTCTTTTAGCACATGGGCTCTGTCCTTCAAAGCTGCAGGAGTTGCCGGGCACAATCAGGCGGTCCAATGGGAGCTTACACGCTGCCCCGAGTTGCCGCCGCGGGTGGTCCCACCGACAACTTTCGGCCGCGCATGCCGGTAGGTGAGGTAGGTGACAGCCGTGGTCAAATGTCTTGTCTGCCAAGAAAGATCTTATCTGCCGCGAAGATCTCGTCGGCGCCTTTGGTGGATCTCGCACGTGGGTGCTTTCCGAGATCCAGCCTTGATGGTTTTGACGGCGATCGTCTCGCTCGGGCGCAGTCGATTGCCCTTAGCCGGTTAGTAGACTAGATCGCCGGTTGCAAAGGGCGATCGCCTTGGGGGTCGATCGGGCAATCGATGGGGTCTGATAACTTTGATTTGGCGAGCTAGCCGGGTTTGATCGAGTTGACTTGGTCGCTCGGCCTTATAGTCGATCGCTGTCGGGATGCATAAATCGTGACACAACACAAGGTGCAGGGTCGCCGACACGGCCCGTGTCACTGCACACGGCCGAGTCACCTCGCAGCCTTCTCGCCCTTTGTCCGAAAAGTCGTCCGACGACGATTCGAGCTCGATTTTCGACCGGATATCAATATCAATATTTTTCAACATTCATATCTTCAATATAAATCATATTTCCAAGAAATTAAGATTTATATTTAGACATAAACTTACGAAAAATATAACTACAACGAACGTAAAAATATATACCACGATTATGACTAAAATGATTCCAAATCATTCACCATCTAATCAAGCATTCCAAATGCCAATATCGTATATACGATCGCAAGACCTACGCTCCGATACCACTGTAGGGATTCGGTGCCTAAAACGAAGGCCAGGAAGCGGTAAAACGAAAATTAATTCGATCCGAATCCCTACGAGGATCGATCGAGCTACGTATATACGAATATATAAACGAAAAGCAAGAGTCGTAAGAAACTAACCCTCGAAGTCCGTTGATTAAATGGAAACCTTCTCTTGAGCTATTCCCCAAGCTTTAGTTGATCTCTACGTATCCGATCCGCTCCAAGCCCTTGAACGATCCAACGCCGAAAACACCGCGTCTCTACTTGCCACGCGCCGGAAAAACGACCGGAATAACAACACTTGATTAACCTCTAAGGTTACGGCTAGAATCAAATGATGAAGCTTTTATTATTACACTCTAAGTGTAAAATATATCTCTCAATAATTTTCTCTCAATTTTTCTCCAAGAAAAATGAAGAGGAAGTGAATGAAGAAGATGAAGATGAGTGTTAAACTCAAAGTCTATCTATCTCTCTCTATTCTCACGTTCAAAACTTGTACAATACAAGTGAGGAGAGTCTTCATTTTATTCCCCATAAAATCCTCCCAAATCAAGACCAAATAATTAAAATGAATTAATTAAGAGATCTTGTTCCCTTGATTATTCAAGTCATCCACCAACTAAGGTGGAGACTATTGTAACACCCCCAGATCAAACCGGGAATATTACACGCCGCAGACCCTCTCCGTGAGGATCCACCAGGCTAGACATCAAAACAACACATTACATTACATACCAACGAATCAAAATAACGGACCAATAGACCGATTTGGTCTTTCGTCACTGACTTACAAATCAAAATACATAAACTCATCCAGACTCATACCCACACAAGGGTAAAATACTTGCAACAACGAACAATAAGACAGCGGAGAAGACAATACAATGGACTCCGACTAACTGAACCCAAAACTGGCCTTCGTGTGATTAGTATCATTCGTCTTTCATCATCCCTCGTGCCGATCCTGTGTCTTGCTCCCGAAAACCTGCATGTACCTGGACACAATACAGATATCCACCCCCCGATTACTCGGGGGTTAGCAAAACTCCACTGTTTCTCTAGTTCAATTATAAAGTGC
>JAWKAU010001073.1:0-18000 GCA_033398695.1 Orobanche coerulescens
CAAAGCTATGAAAATATACCATGAATCCGTAGGAAAACTAATGATATCAACAAGATTAATCATATTCATCATGAATCCACCAACAAAACGGAACGAATCGGAAGAAAATCCCAAAACCCCCAAATTATCCAAAACTAGGGTTCTAAGAGATTTACCGTGGATTAGGATGAAAGATTCGTGTTGATGTCGTTATAATACTCCAAGAACTCAAGAAAGATGTTGGATGAGATGATTGGAGGAAGAAATCGCCAAGAAGATCGCCCCGGAATCGCCTTCGCCGTGGAGAGAGGAAGAAATGAGGAATTATGTTTATCTCGGTCGACTCCCTGGATTATATAGCCAGGGAGTGTTAGCGCGCGCTAATCCTCAAGGTTAGCGTGCGCTAACGGGATAAAAAATACAAAGCAAAGCGATTAAGGCCCACCAAAGAGCGGACTTACGTCGTTAGCGTGCGCTACTCGAAACGTAGCGTGCGCTAATAACCACACGGTAGCGCGCGCTATCGACCAATAGCGTGTGCTACCTGGAAATCGGCCGAGTCCAGAAGCTAACTGCCCAAAACTCACCTGACCCGTTAGCGTGCGCTACCATACAAGCGTAGCGTGCGCTAACTAGCACCTGACCGAGTTCAGTAAATCGCCCAAGATCGATGACGCCAGCGCCGCCATCAACAACTTAACGTGCGCTAGTCTCCCGACATTAGCGTGCGCTAGACAAGGTAGCGTGCGCTAATCCGATAGTCCAGAGGGATGGGAGCTGAACTGCCACTCCCAGGGCTAACTCGCTAGCACGCGCTACGAAGTAAACGTAGCGTGCGCTACAAAGGGACTTCTAGCGTGCACTATGCAGGAAAATTAGCGTGCGCTAGGTACGGAATATAAACGGTCCACAACACCAGAATACGAACGAAACATCAAACGGAACACCTCAAAACACATCATAGCATAGAATGGATCCACGGCAACCCCGAAACGGCGGTTCCGCACAACAATTATGAGAATCAGATCAATAGATGACGGAAAAGTTACACTGAAAGATACACGAGGGTCGCTACAATCGAGAAATACACCGAAAATAAAAATACAAGGGAAAGAAAAATGCGGATATTACACCATGTCCCCCAAACCAATTGAGAATATTACAATGCCGCAGTCCCTCTCCGTGAGGATCTACCAGGCTAAATGTGGAAAACACAACGGAGAGAAACAACAAAACTCTACCGAAATACTCAACGACTAGTCTTCATGTGATTAGTATCGTCGTCTTCCATCATTCTTCGTACCGATTCTGTGATTCGCTCCCCAGCAACCTGCAAGTACCTGGACGCAATACAGACATCCACCCTCGAATACTCGGGGGTTAGCAAAACTCCACTGTTTTGCTAGTGCAAGTATAAAATACAAATACAAGCCATATATATCTTACTCCAAGAACATAATACTCGTGAACATACTTCCCGAGATAAATCACTTGATCAAAACAATTCAAATCATGAAAGGTGGAAATAAAACCCATATACCTCTTACAAAACATTTATGATCTCAAGAGTTTTGAAAACATTTGGGATTTAAGAATTCTCGAGCCTTTCGAAACCACGTAGGGACACAGCCCAAAAGTCATTTTCCCAAAATATAATTATGACGGTCACAAAGTTCGGGGTCCACGACCCAATCGTACATATCAACATGTTTCCACTGATTACTCGCGTCCCGTGCTAACAAGCCACGAACCTCATATGCTCCCGCAGAACATACCCGAGTGAATAACCCAATGGGAAACTGTACCAAATCACATTTCACCGTAACAACAGTCATGTGACCACAATCATAGATACGTTCATAGTTATCCCGGCATCGCACTAACAAGCTACGAACCTCGGATGCTCCTACAGAACATACCCGATTGGACAACCCATGACACGTACATCACATAACCAAATCACAACCATAAGTTATCCCGGCATCGCACTAACAAGCTACGAACCTCGGAGTCCCCGCAAGACATACCCGGATTGGATAACCCCACAAGTTATCTCGGCATCGGAATAGCAAGCCACGAACCTCGGAGTCCCCGCAAGACATACCCGTTGGATAACCCTACGGTCCCGCCTGGCCCATACTAGCAAGTATGAATCCCGGAGATTCAACAATCTTACCCGGTGGCACATCACTTACAACAATCACACATCAATAAGCAAATACCAAGCCATCAACACTAAGCATCACAACCTCCTTTCAAAGGAGTAACAACTTATATCACAACCTGTCACGTACCCACCGAACAAGTACACGCATCGATTCACAATCCTCGACAAGTGATTACGGTCTACTATATTCACGAAGTGTAATGATAACATCTTCCGATATACAACACATACTCACATATTTCGAATACACATTTATCCACGAAGCATACGAGTTATCTCGGAGAAAACCCTTTTTATCGAGAATATACCTGTAATACCCGTGTATTTTGTGAGTGTTATTTTGGATGTATTTTGTGGTATTGTGGTTATTTGGACCGTATATATTGATGATTGACCTTGGCATTTTGATGGCTGATTATTGTTGGGTTCCGTGATTCTCGGATTGTGCTCGTTTTAGCCGGACTTCTTGCGAATTTAAATTTGGAAAATAGCAGTTAGCGCAGGCTAAGACTGTATGTCTAGCGCACGCTACTCTTGTGCAATAGCGTGCGTTAGGCACCGACGAAGCTTCGGACTCGAATGAGGTGTTAGCGTACGCTATGGACGGACTAACGACGCTATTTCGATGAACTAGCGCACGTTACTTGTATGATAGCGTGCGCTAGGATGTCAGTCGGTGAGGACGAACGTTTACGGATCGCAGTACTTGCGAGTAGCGCACGCTCTCAGATGGAGTTAGCGCGCGCTAGTATCAATCGGTAGCGTGCGCTAACAGATAGTTCGGGCCAGACGCTACGGAGCTGGCGAAAGTTCTCGATCGCCTTTTTCTTGATGCACCGCCCTCGGCTCGTTAGCGCACGCTAAGCTCGTAGCCGTAGCGTGCGCTAATACCTCCCAAGATATATATGGGGGTAGGTTCCCGAAACGTCATTTTCACCTCTTCCTCTTCCCTTCGGGCCGGGCGATTTGGAGTGTAGTTAGACGTGGTTTTCGACCAGTTTTCACCATCCAACAACATTTTCGTGTTCCTAAGCTCAATCTAACAAGATTTCATCCAGTGTATCATCCAAATCAAGGTAAGATTGTTCAATCCCTAGTTTTTGGAATTTTGAGGGTTTTGTTTAGATCTCGTCATTCTAGTCCGTTTTAAACCTTGAATTGGGTCAGATTATGATTGTGAAACCATAATCCCTTGTTTTTCTTGAAGTCTACGGATTTCGTTTGAGTTCCCACCTATTGATCTGAGTATGAACAACTCCGCCTTAGTAGTGTTTGATAGTTTGTCCCTAAGAGTAGAGTTTGAAGGGAATCCCTTCCATTTCCGTGGTGTTGTGTTTTGATTCCATATTTCGATGTGTTAGGATCGAATCGTTGAAGGAAGTTCGGACCGTACATTCATCCGTTCGCCGTTTCTTGTGTCGTTCAAATTGAGGCAAGTACTTTGATTGTGTTTAATGTACTTCGTGTGAATATGTAAAAATGGAATTTGTGTCAAATGGTCGATCGAGTGTGTGTGAGCCGAGTAAAACCAGTGAGGGTCCCCTGGGGTCCGGTAGGCCGCGTATCCCTACGGATCACTCGGTTGGGCTATACACCAGGGAGGGCCTGACGAGGTGTCTCTGGGGTGTGTATCTTGCTTGAGAGGTACAGGGCCAGTATAGCTCGGGAGGTTGTTTTGTGATGATGATTGTGATGTGGTATTCCGGAATATCTGTGATGGCACTATGATTTTCTGTGGTTTTTGTTGATTATTCACTTGTTGTACATATTCTAGAATCATTGTACTTGCACCGGCTTCTTGCTGACCCCTTTTGGGGTGGATATACTTTTGTGTATTCAGGTACAGGTCCAGTGGGAGGACTAGCACAGGACGGACACGAGCTTGGTGGGCAGCATTGATATCGTGCATTATTTTGAGTTGATGGTCATATGGTCATGGTCAAAGTCGTGTTTTGGTTTTGTACTCGCGCGGGTACTGTCCAGTGTTGTATGTCATGTCATTATTAATGGTTAATGATGTTGTTGTATTCCCGTGGTGAACGGTCATATTAGTTATGATTCCTCGGGATGATATGTTGTTTGGTATTGTGATGTATGTTATGTTGAAATTGAAGTTGGTTTTGAATGTATGAACATTTATGTTTGTCGTATTTAATGTGTTTTATTTGGGTCTAAGCCTGGTAGGTTCTCCAAAAAGGATCTACGGCGCTGTAATATCCCCGTAAATCATGGGGGTGTTACAGAATATGGTATCAGAGCCTAGGTTTATGGATACCTAGGCTGTCGGTGTTTTGGGTCTATTAAATTGAGTCAGTTGTTGTCTACGATATCATTGGCATGCTACCACCTCGTGTTGCCTGTGCTGGAAGACTCTTCGGATGTTGGTTGTTTCTTTCCTTTGGAAATAATTACCTTAATATTGTGCAATCTATTATTGTAATCATTTCCTTGTTGAATCATTCTTACTCTTCGCATGCCGAGAGGTAGAGCTATCCGTCAACGTGGTCGTGGTAGAGGCCGTGGCGAGTGGTAGTGTCTCGAGTCCGAGAGGTCCGTTTGAATCGGCATCTCGCTCTGCGACTAGGTCGGACCCGATTCCTTCGGGAGGTTCGAATGGAGGCTCGGAGGCCGAGGTGCCTAACGTTCTTCAACAAGTTGTAACACAAGTGCACCAACCGGCACAAGTGGTGCGTAATATTAATACCGGGCGGGACGGTTGAGGATCGATGGCTTCAAGAAGTTATGAAGATGAACCCTCCTGCATTCGATGGTTCCGGTGATGCGAACAATTGGGATCATTGGTTAGTTGAGTGGAGAAGATCTTTGACGGTATTGGTTGTCCTGAAGCCAAGAGAGTCCCGATTGCTCAATATCTGATTGATGACGCTTCGACCGGTGGCGAATGTTAAGCCCAAGGACCGTGATGTCACTTGGGAAGAATTTAAAGAATTGATGGAAGCTCGGTATTGTCCAGTACGGTTCAGCTAGCAAGAGTCAGTGAGTTCTTCAGAGCTCAACCCGAAGATGTTCCTATTTCTGAAGCAATCAAGACATACAACAAGCAGTTAGTGTATGTCCAAGATCGAGTTAAGGATGAGATAGACAAAATACTTCATTTCGATGCAAGGATGAAACCGGAGGTCCGAAAGTATATGTAATACCCAGTTGTAATTCAGTAATTATCACTCAGTAATTATCATTCAGTATTTATCATTCAGTATTTGATACTCAGTAATTTCATTCATTATTGATCATTTGTCACTCAGATTCAGTCATGGTATTCATCATTCAGAGTAATTGTATCGTGTATCGATCGTCATTCATCATTAATCTGATTGGAGTTTCGTGCCGTGTTTATCATCATTGTCATTTTCGTTGCAAACTGTGCTTGAGGAGTAGCGCACGCTACATACTCCTTTTAGCGTACACTAATTGGGTATAGGTAGCGCACGCTACTGCTCAGCTTTAGCGCACGCTAAGGCTACCTTGGGCCGCAGATCCGTAAGGTACCGGATGCAGTGAGAATTGTAGCGCACGCTACGAGTGGTAAGTAGCGCGCGCTAACGGGTCGTAGTAGCGCACGCTATATGTGTGGAGTAGCGCGCGCTAGGGGCGGATCAGGTTGAGTCCAGTGGCTACTGGACTGCACCGGGTTTATTCATAGCGCACGCTATGCATTGTTGTTAGCGTACGCAACCGACATATTAGCGCACGCTAAATAATGGTTGTAGCGCACGCTATCGAGGTTAGATCAGAGGGCGATGGTTTTCTAGACTCCGATCAAGGCGTCAAATATTTCGCTAGCGCACGCTAACAATGGATATTAGCGCACGCTAGTAGTATGGCCGTAGCGCACGCTACAAAGAGGTACGTAGCGCGCGCTACCGTGTTCGGACAGTGGGTACTGGACTACCCAAATTACTCGTTAGCGCACGCTATGCACAAGGGCTAGCGCACGCTAACTCGGATCGAGTATAAATCGACAGTTAGTCAGACTTCTTCATTTGTTCATCTCATTTCACTCCTTCGGTATTTTTGGGCGATTTCGAGCGATTCGGAGAGGGTTCTTCGAGGTGTAATCATCAATCATCATCTTCAAGCTCATCTTTCGGATTGATCATCATCTCATCATCTTCATCACATCGAATCAAAGGTATTAATCTCTTGGATCTAGAATTTCGGATTTTGGGTTTTCCTTCCGATTTCTTCGTGTAAGCTTGGATTATCATTGGGATATGTTAAGTTATGGATTATCTACTTGGATAAATATATTCCTACGGATTTAATGGTTATTTTCGGAATTGTTTTCAAGAACCCTTGAGGTTGACTTCGGTTAATTGGGGATTTTCCGATTGATGTCGTTATAATCATGAATTATGGATTCCTAATGGATTATTGATATCCTTGAAGTGTTTTGTTAGTTCGAAATACTCATTTTGGTGTGGTTTCGACATATTCGGATTGGATATTTCCGAAGTTGTGCGGTCGGTTATGTATTCGTTGGAATGCCTATGAGTTTGTTTATCGTTGTTTCGACCCTTGGGTTAGTCGTGTTTTGTTGTTTGATACGTGTATTGAACGATTGTTGGTAATTATTGTTATTCAAGGTTGTTCGAGCGATCGGTATCTTGGTTAGGGCGTTGTTCGTGGACGGACATTCTTCATCGGTATTGTGTAAGTTAAATCTTACTCGGTTAAAAGGATACTCATTCCTTTTGTTGTTGATTGCTCATAATCATAATTCATTCATCATAATATTAATCATTTTGAGACTTGTAAGTGTCGAATAATCATTTCATTCACGAGGAACGACGGTTCCAAATCTTTTCATTGGTTTATCAATCACGTCACTATTACTTTCATATCGGTGAGTCATCTTGGCCTTGTCTAATTATTATTCATTGGTTTTCATCATGGTCATTCTCGTTCATGTGACCTTCCGGTTCATATTGCGTGGCCGGGTGTGGCCGTGTGGAATTTTTAGTCGGGCACATGATGGTCATGTATTGGGTTCACCGATACATCGGACCGTGCACACGGTAACGCTTACCTCCGTGAGACTAATTAGGTACAAGGACGGGTGTGTCCGGACATTCGTCTTGTACACTTGCACAGGACATTACGGGCGTACTATGATGCTCCTCTTCAGCGTAATTCATAATTAAGAATATTTCATAACTTCAGTTAATTCATGATTGTGTAATTTCAACTCTTGAGAATTGTTGTTACGTATGGCGGCCCGTTGGGGATTTTGTTTTCGTGTCACGGCAAGGCAAAGGCACGGAAGAGCATGTTGGCGACGAGTCCCGATGATACTAGTAGGGGCCCAGTCATCCCGTTTGCTTGATCATTTGATCATTTGATTATTGTCATTTGTATTTTCCATTGCAAATTCCGTTTGAGATATTTTATTTATTCGTGGTGGTGTATTTTATCTTCATATAAAATATACTAGTATTCGCTATTGTCTGGTGTGTTGTATTAAACTCCTCATCGGAGTACTTGGTAATATAATGTGGTTCGGTACTACAATTATATTATTTAATTCATCATTTTCATTGCACAGTGGGTCCCAAATGGGATTCACGGACCGTAATATCCGCCTAGTTTGGGGTGTTACGAGTTGGTATCGGAGCGTGGTTTTGAATACTACCCTCCAAGTCATGTCTCATTTGAAATCATCGTCATCGGACTAGTATCATTGGACTTTCGCGTCACGTGTGACTGTGCAAATGCCGAGCCAATCGGACCAAGAAGCGTAAGATTTCTAATGCCATGGTATAATTTCTCGCATTAATCATTCATTCATAATTCATCGATTAACAATCCTCAATCATCATTGTCATTTTGGCCGGACGGTCGTTAACTCATTAATCACCAATTCATTTCATTGTTCATTGTTGATCGGGAAGATCGGATCATTAATCTTGTTAACTCATCCAAGATAATCATTTCAAGAACTTCATCGATAATCATGTCACGTCAATCAATCATTCATGTAATCGTTGTATTTGAGCGCGTATGCTCATTTTCATTATTTCATAATATAATCATAATGTGATACTCATGCGAGATATATAATCATCATATGACTTTCCACTTCGATGGAAAGGGCCGGGCAGAGGACGTGGAGGACGAGGCCGTGGAGCGGGCCGAATCCCGAGAACTCGTGCGAATACCCGCAAATGCCAGAATAATGCTAATTGGGCCAGCAATGACGCCGCCACTCATTCACACGGACGCGATCATTCATTATCGGGAGTCGCACCGGGACACGGCTCGGTCGAGGGTGTCCGGTTGATCCACTCGCATTTATGCAGGCATGATGGCCCAAATGACTCGGATGGCTCGGTTGATGGAGACGATGCATAACTCTGTCAATCGACCGCAGGCTCCTCCGCCGCCACCTCGAGGCAAGAGAGGAATGTGAGTAACATCATTGGCGATATCTCTCGCCAGAGGCCACCTACTTTTGAGGGCCTGCCCGAGCGGCAGATATCATTCATTGGCTCGAGCATTTCGAGAAGCTGTTTGCTATGGTAGAGTGTCCCGAGGGACACAAAGTTTCTGTTGCGGCTTACTACCTTGGTAAGAGCGCACATTCTTGGTGGTTGTCGTTGAAGCCCACCGAAGGATCTTGCACTTGGGATCAGTTCAAGACTCTCATGATGGAGAGGTACTATCCGGCCCCACTCAGGGAGGCCAAGTTGTCGGAATTACTCACTCCCGACCTTTCGGCGGATGATGATGTTCTCGCCATCGCCGAAAAATTTCAGGAACTTCTTCCGTTCGCCTCATCTATCATTCACTCAGAAGCGGACAAGATCAAGTATTTCAGCAAGAGGCTGAAACCCCGTATGAGACTTCAGTTACTTAATCATAATTGCACCACGTTGCCCGAATTCATTGATAAAGCTCTCACCTACGAGCTTACTGCTAAAGAAATTGCTAAGCAGCAACCTTCGTCTGCTAGCAAGAAGTCCAGGAATCGTAATCAGTCTGACGGGAGTCAGGCCACTTTCAAGAAACCCCGTGCGGGCTCTGCTTTTTCTGAGCGACCTTCGGTGTCGTCTAAACCCGCGGAATCTCAATCTCGAGCGGCCGCCTGCCATCACTGTTATAACTGTGGGGAACTTGGTCACCTCAGTACCAAGTGTCCGAGACAAACTATCACATGTCATAATTGTGGGATTGCTGGGCATAAGGCCCGTTTTTGCCGTAGGGACTCCAAACCTACTCAGACGTCATCCCAGGCACCTAAACAAATTGCTCGTAATCAGGCCACTCAATCAGCGTCGTTTAAAACGACGGAGCGACTAAAGGTGGAGCTTTTAGCCGCCAGACGGAGCGTCCGGTCTGGGACTAGCAAGCCCGGATTTATGAGATGAAGAAGACCGATGATCCAGAGGCCCGAATGATCTCGTGTACACTCGATATTCTATCTCAACTCGTGTGTACTCTTTTCGATATCGGTGCATCGCATTCATTCATTTCCGAGTCATGTTTGAGTAGACTACGTGCAGGTAGTGCTACTAGTTGTGAGCCTTATGTCATTGGGCCTACCCGATGGTAGACGAATTATCGGTAATCATGAGATTCAATTGTCCGATCTGGGCCATGGTCGTGTATGGCCGGTGGACCTAATCGTGGTAGATTTACCGAGGGACGACATCATCTTGGGTATTGATTGGATGGATCGTCATGATGCCATCATTAATGTCCGTAGCGTATGGTCACTATCATTTGAGACGATGGAGTTGAATGTGTGTTTCAGGAGGTAATCCTACTGCTCGTAAGGTCATTAATTCAATGAAAGCGGAAGGTTACTCAATCGGGATGTGTCGGTTATTGGTGCTATATGGCCAAAACCGAGAAGTCATCGATAATGTTAACGGATATTCCGTGGTGAGGGAATATGCCGATGTTTTTCCGCATTTGCTACGGTTTGCCTCCACAGAGGGATGTGGAATTCACGATTGAGTTGGAACACTGCACGCCCCCGATATCGAAGGCACCGCATCGATGGCCCCGACCGAAATGCAGAATTAAAGAACCAACTTGAAGAGTTGTTCGAGAAGGGTTATATTCGACCGAAAGGCGTCCCCATGGGGAGCACCGGTGTTATTTGTCAAGAAGAAGGATGGTTCATTCCGCTTATGTATTGATTATCGGGAGTTGAACAGGTGACGATCAAGAATAAGTATCCCTTACCCCGTATTGATGATCTCTTAGATCAACTTCAGGAGCTTCGGTGTTTTCAAAGATCGACTTAAGGTCTGGATATCATCGATTGCGGATCCGAGAGTCGGACATCGCGAGGACGGCGTTTCGAACACGCTATGGTCATTATGAGTTTGTGGTTATGCCGTTCGGATTGACTAATGCACTGCGGTATTCATGGAGTTAATGAATCGGGACTTCATCGACTTATTGGATCTGTTAGTAGTATTCTTCATCGATGACATAATGAATTATTCTCGTGACCGGGAGGAGCACGAGTTTCACCTTCATCAAGTGCTCGACGTGTTGAGACGAGAACAACTTTATGGGAAGTTTTCTAAATGTGAGATCTGGATGTCCGAAGTGACTTTTCTCGGACATGTAATTTCATCAGACGGAGTTCGTGTCGATCCTCAGAAGACGGAGGCTATTCGAGATTGGCTACCTCAGAAGAACGTTAAGGAAATCCGAAGTTTCCTCGGATTAGCGGGTTATTATCGGCGATTTGTAGAGGGATTTTCTCGAATCGCTCAACCCTTAACGAACCTTTTGCGGAAGGATAAGAAATACATGTGGTCCGACGCGTGTCAACGGAGTTTTGAGGAACTCAAGAGCCGGTTAATGTCGGCTGTACTTTCCTTGCCGCGAGGGACGGAAGGATTTGTGGTTTTATAGTGATGCGTCGGACGGGGTCTCGGATGTGTGCTCATGCGAAGCAGGAAGGTCATTGCCTATGCTTCACGGCAATTGAGACCTTACGAGGTTAATTATCCGACCCACGACACGGAGCTAGCGGCCGTGGTGTTCGCTTTGAAGATTTGGCGTCATTACCTTTATGGCGTCACATCGAATATTCACCGATCATAAGAGCTTAAAGTATATATTTACTCGAAGGAGTTAAATATGCGTCGAGGCAGTGGTTGGAATTAATCAAAGATTATGATATTGAGATCCTCTACCACCGGGCAAGGCGAACGTTATCGCCGATGCCTTGAGTCGTAAGTCCGTTCGGGAGCGGATGCTTGCCGTCTAACTTGATTCGAAGGAGCTTGAGGAATTCCTTAGACCGAGATCGAGTGCAGCTTGGCGAGTTCGGGCGGCTTTGTATGTTAGAGATTTCATCGTCTCTCGAGGAGGAAA
Source organism: Orobanche coerulescens (assembly GCA_033398695.1). Classification (NCBI taxonomy): domain Eukaryota; kingdom Viridiplantae; phylum Streptophyta; class Magnoliopsida; order Lamiales; family Orobanchaceae; genus Orobanche; species Orobanche coerulescens. The sequence goes on from JAWKAU010001073.1 coordinate 11,507, forward strand.
TCCGAGAGAATCGTGGTTCGGACCCATCATTGTTGCGCATCCGAGAGGATGTGGCTCAGGAAAGCCCACTGGATTTGTGGTCCACGAGGATGGACTTTTGAGGTTTAAGAATCGGTTGTGCGTATCGCGAATGACGAGTTGAAAAACTCGATTTTGTCGAAGCTCATGCTACTCCTTATTCTGTTCATCGGGGTCTAGCAAGATGTACAAGGACTTGAAACAAAATTACGGTGGAGTAATATGAAGCGAGAAGTCGCGAGAATTTGTTTCGAGATGCTTAACACAACAAGTAAAGATTGAACATCGGCCGTGGGTATCTGAAACCCCTTCCTATTCCCGAGTGGAAGTGGGAAGACATTTCTATGGATTTCATCACGAGTTTGCCGACGAGTCGTCGTGGCATGAACACGATCTGGGTGATCGTGGACCGCTTAACCAAATCAGCTCATTTCCTTGAGATCAAGGAGACGTGGGGTCCCGAGAGACTTGCGCAATTGTTCATCAAAGAGATAGTCGGCGCACGGTACTCCTAAGAGTATCGTTCCGATCGTGACGGACGGTTTGTGTCGCATTTTGGAAATCGATTCATCGTGCTATGGGAACTCGGCTTAATCTCGGCACCGCTTTTCATCCTCGGTCAGACGGACAATCGAGAAGGACCATTCGGACATTAGAGGACATGTTGAGGGCATGCGTCCTCGATTGGAAAGACGATTGGGAAGCCCAACTACCATTGATCGAGTTCACTTATAATAATAGTTGGCATGCTTCGATCAAGATGGCACCTTACGAGGCCTTGTATGGTAAATGCGTTGTCGATCTCCGTTGTGTTGGGACGACTTATCGTAATCAATCGGCAAGCCCGATATGCTTATAGCCGCTTGTGAGAAGGTAGCTTTGATCGAGTCGTTTGTTGACCGCTCGAGTCGGCGAAATCATATGCGAGATAACCGTAAATGCGACCATTAGAGTTCGAAATTTGGTGACCATGTGTTAGTCAAGGTATCCCCGAGTCGTGGTATCTTCCGTTTTGGGAAGAGGGAAAGTTAGTCCGAGATTCATTGGACCGTTTGAGATTTTGGATCGAGTGGGCGAGTTAGCTTATCGATTGGCTTTACCTCGGCGTTGAGCCGAATTCATAATGTGTTTCATGTCTCTCGATTGCGGAAGTATGTTGCCGACCGAGTCACATACTTGATTCGGCGAAATCGAGATCGCCGATGATCATTCATATGAGGAGCGTCTGTGCGAGTTTTAGAGCGGCGAATCAAGCGGTTGAGGAATAAGACGATTCCTTTGGTTAAAATTCGGTGGTCTAGACACGGAGTCGAAGAGGCTACTTGGGAAACCGAGGATAGTATGCGGGAGAGTTATCCGAGTTGTTTGACCCTTAGTTTCGAGACGAAACTCTTTTAAGGGTGTATGTAATACCCATTGTAATTGATAATTATCATTCGGTATTTATCATTCGAGATTTGATACTCGGTAATTTCATTCATTATTGATCATTTGTCACTCGATTGATCATGGTATTCATCATTCGAGTAATTGTATCGTGTATCGATCGTCATTCATCATTAATCGATTGGAGTTTCGTGCCGTGTTTATCATCATTGTCATTTTCGTTGCAAAGCGTGCTTGAGGAGTAGCGCACGCTACATACTCCTTTTAGCGTCGCTAATTGGGTATAGGTAGCGCACGCTACCGCTCGGCTTTAGCGCACGCTAAGGCTACCTTGGTGCGATCCGGAAGGTACTTGGGTGCGGTGAAATAATTGTAGCGCACGCTACGAGTGGTAAGTAGCGCGCTAACGGTCGTAGTAGCGCACGCTATATGTGTGGAGTAGCGCGCTAGGCGGATCGAGGTTGAGTCCGGTGGCTCTTTGGGTACTTGCCGGTTTATTCATAGCGCACGCTATGCATTGTTGTTAGCGTCTGCAACCGACATATTAGCGCCACGCTAAATAATGGTTGTAGCGCACGCTATCGAGGTTAGATCGAGGCGGATGGTTTTACGGACTCCGGATCTTGGGCGTCAAATATTTCGCTAGCGCACGCTAACAATGGATATTAGCGCGCACGCTAGTAGTATGGCCGTAGCGCACGCTACAAAGAGGTACGTAGCGCGCTACCGTGTTCGGACGGTGGGTCTTGGACTACCCAAATTACTCGTTAGCGCACGCTATGCACAAGGGCTAGCGCACGCTAACCAGGACCGAGTATAAATTGGACGATTAGTCGACTTCTTCATTTGTTCATCTCATTTCACTCCTTCGGTATTTTTGGGCGATTTCGAGCGATTCGGAGAGGGTTCTTCGAGGTGTAATCATCAATCATCATCTTCAAGCTCATCTTTCGGATTGATCATCATCTCATCATCTTCATCACATCGAATCAAAGGTATTAATCTCTTGGATCTAGAATTTGGATTTTTGGGTTTTCCTTCCGATTTCTTCGTGTAAGCTTGGATTATCATTGGGATATGTTAAGTTATGGATTATCTACTTGGATAAATATATTCCTACGGATTTAATGGTTATTTTCGGAATTGTTTTCAAGAACCCTTGAGGTTGACTTCGGTTAATTGGGGATTTTCCGATTGATGTCGTTATAATCATGAATTATGGATTCCTAATGGATTATTGATATCCTTGAAGTGTTTTGTTAGTTCGAAATACTCATTTTGGTGTGGGTTTCGACATATTCGGGATTGGATATTTCGAAGTTGTGCGGTCGGTTATGTATTCGTTGGAATGCCTATGAGTTTGTTTATCGTTGTTTCGACCCTTGGGTTAGTCGTGTTTTGTTGTTTGATACGTGTATTGAGCGATTGTTAGTAATTATTGTTATTCAAGGTTGTTCGGCGATCGGTATCTTGGTTAGGGCGTTGTTCGTGGACGGACATTCTTCATCGGTATTGTGTAAGTTAAATCTTACTCGGTTAAAAGGATACTCATTCCTTTTGTTGTTGATTGCTCATAATCATAATTCATTCATCATAATATTAATCATTTTGAGACTTGTAAGTGTCGAATAATCATTTCATTCACGAGGCAGCGGTTCCAAATCTTTTCATTGGTTTATCAATCACGTCACTATTACTTTCATATCGGTGAGTTATCTTGGCCTTGTCTAATTATTATTCATTGGTTTTCATCATGGTCATTCTCGTTCATGTGACCTTAGGGTTCATATTGCGTGGCCGGGTGTGGGTGTGTGGAATTTTTAGTCGGGCACATGATGGTCATGTATTGGGTTCAGATACATCGGACCGTGCACACAGTAACGCTTACCTCCGTGAGACTAATTAGGTACAGGGCGGGTGTGTCCGTACATTCGTCTTGTACACTTGCACGAGGACATTACGGGCGTACTATGATGCTCCTCTTCGGCGTAATTCATAATTAAGAATATTTCATAACTTCGATTAATTCATGATTGTGTAATTTCAACTCTTGAGGATTGTTGTTACGTATGGCGGCCCGTTGGGGATTTTGTTTAGTCACGGCAAGGCAAAGGCACGGGAAGAGCATGTTGGCGGCGAGTCCCGAGTGATACTAGTAGGGGGCCCAGTCATCCCGTTTGCTTGATCATTTGATCATTTGATTATTACATCATTTGTATTTTCATTTGCAAATTCCGTTTGAGATATTTTATTTATTCAGGGTGGTGTATTTTATCTTCATATAAAATATACTAGTATTCGCTATTGTCCTGGTGTGTTGTATTAAACTCCTCATCGGAGTACTTGGTAATATAATGTGGTTCGGTACTACAATTATATTATTTAATTCATCATTTTCATTGCCTGGTGGGTCCCAGTCGGGGATTCACGGCACTGTAATATCCGCCTAGTTTGGGGTGTTACAGTATATGGCGGGCCTTGGGTGTACTACTTTGAGAGAATATCAGGATAGAGCACTTGCTTATGAGATGGTGTCAGTTCCGGTTCCTGCAGTTTCGAGCTCGAAGAAACCAAAATTTTCTGGTAGTTTAGGGCGGTGGATCGCGTAGGCCTCAATCTTCTGTGCAATCTTCTGTTGGTTCCCCTCAACCTAGTGGAGGAGTGCCGAGAGTTTGTTTTAATTGAGGAAATCCGGGACATGTCAGTTCTCGTTGCACTACTCGCCCCATTGATTGTTTTAAGTGTGGGAAGCAAGGTCATCGCTCATTATATTGTGAGTCAGTGGGCAGAATATTCTCTAAACAGTCTCCTACCCCGGCTGGCACAGTTACGGGTCAGCCAACTCCGAGTGTCGGACGCGGCAGTGGCAGAGGTAAAACCGAGCATAAGGATGCATCTAGCATTGGATCAGCCCCACCCCGATTGTATGAGATGAGGCGGACTGATGACGTAGGGACTGCCACTACGTCAGGTATTGTTTATATTTCGATGCACCCGGTAGATGTATTGTTTGATTCTGGAGCTACTCATTCTTTTATATCATTATCTTGTGTGAATCGTTTGGGCCTAGACGGTCTCTCTACATGTGAACCTTTTATTGTTGGGTTGCCAAGTGGGGAAAGGATAGTTGGGGATCAAGAGATCGCCAATTGTCCTGTAACCATTGGCAGTAAAGATTGGTCATCCGATTTGATTGTGATCGATATGATGGGAGAGGATTTAATCCTCGGTGATGATTAGTTAAATCGGCATGGAGCGATAGTAGATTATCGTCGGAAGATAATTTCGATAGTCGCGCCGGATGGTACGAACACGTTTTGAAGGGCAAAACCTCGTATACAGGAAGTTTATTCGAGCCACGAGCGATGAAATTATTGCGACAAGGTTGTACCGATTATTGGTGTTACGCATTAAAGTCGGAAGATGGCGAGTACGATTATCCTCTGTTCAGATTGTGAATGAATTTCCAGACGTATTTAGGATGATTTGCCGGGATTGCCACCACATCGTGAAGTAGAGTTCGTCATCGAACTAGAGCCCAATGCGGCGCCAATATCCAAGGCACCATACGTAATGGCCCCATCGGAAATGTTAGAATTGAAGAAACAATTGGGTGAATTGTTGGACAAAGGTTATATTCGGCCTAGTGTGTCTCCATGGGGTGCACGGTATTGTTTGTACGAAAGAAAGATGGGTCCTTACGGCTATGTATTGACTATCGTGAGTTGAATAAACTCACTATTAAGAACAAGTATCCGTTGCCAAGAATCGATGATCTATTTGATCAATTACAAGGGGCTACGGTTTTCTCAAGATTGATTTGAGGTCGATATTACCAACTCCGAATTCGAGATTCGGATATTCCCAGTCGGCATTTCGGACGAGGTATGGGCATTACGAATTCGTAGTTATGCCATTCGGTTTAACAAATGCTCGTGGCCTTCATCCAACTTATGAACAAAACTTTTATCGAATATCTCGATAAATTAGTAGTGGTGTTTAACGACGATATATTAATCTATTCCAAAAGTGAGACGGAGCATGCCGAACACTTGAGAATCACGTTGAGTATTTTGAGGGCTGATAAGCTTTATGCTAAATTTTCTAAGTGCGAGTTACGGCTTAAAGAAGTTTCTTTTCAGGACACATCATCTCGGTAGATGGTATTCGTGTAGACCCTCAAAAGGTTGAAGCGAGTCTTAGCTTGGGAGCCTCCACGGAATGTTAAGGAAGTTCGGAGTTTTCTAGGATTAGCGGGCTATTATCGTCGATTTGTTGAAGGATTCTCGAAAATTGCTCGACCGCTCACCCTATTATTGCGTAAGACACGAAATTTGAGTGGAGTGATGAGTGTCAGAAGAGTTTTGATGAGTTGAAAAAGCGGTTGACTACGTCTCCGATCCTATCCTTACCACAAGGAACGGAAGGTTTCGTTATTTATAGTGATGCTTCTAAACAAGGATTAGGATGTGTATTGATGCAAAATGAGAGAGTAGTGGCTTATGCGTCTCGACAATTAAAGCCATACGAGATGAATTATCCTACTCATGATCTTGAGTTAGCCGCTGTGGTGTTTGCGTTAAAAATTTGGAGGCATTACTTGTATGGTTCTTCTTGTCGAGTGTATACGGATCATAAGAGCTTGAAGTACATATTTACGCAGAAGGAACTAAATATGCGTCAGCTGCGATGGTTGGAACTGCTTAAAGATTATGATCTTGACATTCTTTACCATCCAGGTAAAGCAAACGTCGTTGCCGATGCGTTAAGCCGCAAGTCAGTCGTGTTGCAAAAGTTGGAACTACTTACCATTCAACCGAAGCTTAGACGAGAGTTGATTGATATGGAAATTGAAGTTTGGCCTCACAGAACTCAAGGACAATTGCGTTTCCTTGAGATTACATCCTCCGTAATGGAAGATATTAAGTCCAAGCAGTTAGATGATCTCTCAATTGTGCAATTTCGGGAAGACAGTGTTAGAGGGAAAGCTCATGGATTCTTAATCGATGAAGACGGAGTTCTTCGATTTCGAGGCAGAACTTGTGTACCTAATCGAGATGATCTCAAACAGGTAATTTTGAATGAAGCAC
>JAWKAU010001074.1:0-18000 GCA_033398695.1 Orobanche coerulescens
TCGGTTTCCCAAGTTGCCTCCTCGACACGATGCCTCGACCACTGCACTTTGACCAAAGGAATGGCCTTATGCCTCAGTCGCTTCTCACGGTGCTCTAAAATCTTCAAGGACACTCCTCGAAAGTAATATCCTCGGCAATATCGATATCACCATAGTCGATGACGTGACTAGGATCCATAACATATTTCCTAAGCTGGGAAACATGGAAAACGCTATGAACATGACTCAAGGCCGGAGGTAGCGCCAAACGGTATGCGAAATCACCGACTCGCTCGAGAATCTCAAAGGGTCCAATAAATATCGGACTCAACTTCCCCTTCTTCCCGAAGCGGAAAACTTCCCTTGCCGGCGACACCTTTAGCAAAACATGTCCCACCTCGAACTCCAAAGGTCGAAGACGGACGTCGGCATAAGACTTATGTCGACTCTGAGCAGTCAACATCCGTTCCCGAATCAATTTTACCTTCTGTCTCGTTTCTAAAGCGATATCCGGTTCGGTCCTAACCAAATCGGATGCCTCATTCCAACAAATCGGCGATCGACAACGCCGTCCATAAAGCGCCTCATACGGTGCCATTCGAATCGACGCGTGCCAACTATTATTGTACGTGAATTCGATCAATGTCAAATGCTCCTCCCAGTCACTGCTCCAATCGAGAGCACAAGTACGCAACATCGAACGTCTCGATAGTGCGCTCCAACTGTCCATCTGACTGAGGATGAAAATAGGTACTCAAATGCAAACGAGTACCCAACGCCTTATGCACCGCCTGCCAAAAGTGCGATACAAAATGGCCATCCGATCCGAGACAATAGACTTCGGAGTACCGTGAAGCCTCACAATCTGCGCAATAAACACACGAGCTAACTTCTCCGGGCCCCAAGTATCCTTGATGCCCAGAAAATGTGCCAACTTGGTCAGACGATCAACAATCACCCAAACCATATTCATGCCCGACCTCGATCTCGGCAAACTCATGATGAAGTCCATCGAAATATCTTCCCATTTTAATTCCGAAATGGGAAGTGACTGCAATAAACCAGCCGGTCGCTGATGCTCGATTTTGACCTGCTGACAAGTCAAACATCTCGCTACAAACCGTGCGACCTCCTCCTTCATATCATTCCACCAGAAATTCCTCCTCAGGTCCTTGTACATCTTACTCGATCCAGGATGAACGGAGTAAGGCGTAGCATGGGCCTCACACAAAATACCCTGTCTCAATTCCGAGTCGTTCGGTACGCACAGACGACTCTGGAATCTCAATACCCCATCTTCATGAATCACAAACCCAGGAGACTTTCACTTAAGAACATTCTCTCGGATTTGAATAATCATCGGATCCTCCAGCTGCTTCAGTTTAATTTCATCGATCAGAGACGACGAAATATCTAAAGCACGAAGTTGCCCAACGGCTCCATGCAACGAAATCTCAACACTCAACTCAATAAAATCCCGCTGAAACTCAGATTGAGACGTAAGGATCTCAAGCGTCTGCAACGCAACCGGTTTTCGACTCAAGGCATCGGCCATGACGTTCGCCTTGCCCGGATGATAAAGGATTTCGAGGTCATAATCCTTAATCAACTCTAACCACCTCCTCTACCTCATATTCAATTCCCGCTGAGTAAATATGTACTTCAGACTTTTATGATCGGTAAAAATCTGACATGCAGAGCCAAAAAGATAGTGACGCCAAATATTGAGCGCAAAAACAACTGCCGCTAACTCCAAATCGTGAGTAGGGTAGTTAACCTCATACGACCTCAACTGTCTCGACGCAAACGTGATAGTCTTGCCGTGCTGCATCAACACGCTCTCAAGACCCTGACTCGAAGCATCGCTATAAATGACAAAACCCTCGTTGCCACATGGCAACGCCAAAATCGGGGCTGAAGTCAAACGTCTCTTCAGCTCCTCAAAACACGACTGTATCTCGTCATTCCAGACGAACTTCTCGGACTTCTGGAGCAATTGTGTAAGTGGCCAAGCTAGTTTCGAGAAACCCTCGTTGAACCTACGGTAGTAGCCAGCCAAGCCCAACAAACTACGGACCTCCTTCACATTCTTGGGCGGTGTCCAATCTAACACTGCCTCCACCTTTTGCGAATCCACACGGACTCCCTCGATTGAAATCACGTGACCCAGAAACATCACTTCCTTCAGCCAGAACTCACATTTCGAGAACTTCGTATAGAGTCGCTCGGTCCTCAAAATGTCTAACACCACACGCAGATGATGGGCATGCTCTTCCTCATTCCTCGAATAAATACGGATATCGTCAATGAAGACGACGACACACTTATCCAAATACTCGATAAAGACCTTGTTCATCAACTGCATGAACACGATCGGTGCATTAGTTAACACGAAAGGCATAACTACAAACTCATAGTGTCCGTATCTCGTCCAAAAAGCTGTTCTCGGAATGTCGGACTCCTTCACCCGAAGCTGATAGTACCCCGATCTCAAGTCAATCTTCGAGAATACCGCAGCTCCCTGCAACTGATCGAACAAATCATCAATCCTCGGCAGAGGATACTTGTTCTTGATGGTCACTTTGTTTTGCTCGCGATAATCAATACACAAACGCAGTGAACCATCATTCTTGCGTACAAACAGGACCGGTGCGCCCCAAGGCGAAGCGCTTGGTCGAATATACCCAACTCAAGAAGCTCACTCAACTGCTTCTTCAACTCGGCTGTCTCTGAAGGTTCCATGCGGTACGGCGCCTTCGAAATCGGGGCCGCACCCGGCTCTAACTCTAAAGCGAACTCGACATCACAGTTCGGTGGCAACCCCGGTAACTCTTCATAAAAGACGTCGGGAAACTCACTAACGACTGGAATCGATGAAAGCTCGAATCCACCACTCTCCCCCTTCAAGGCGTAGCACTAATAACCAGTACACCCCTTTCGCAGGAGCCTCATCGCCTTTAAGGCGTTAATTACGAACTTCTGGTTTATCTTTCGCCCCGTGAAAGAGTGCTCGGTGCCGTCTTCGGCTCGCATGGTGATGATCCTCGTGCGGTAGTTCATGATTGCACCATGCCGCTCGAGCCAATCATTCCCGAGAATCAAATCCTCACCCTCAATACCCACAACAATAAGATTAGAGAGCCAAGCCCTCTCACAAATAAACACAGAACAGTTTCGGACCTCTCGATCGCCAACGATTCTATCACCGCTAGGAAGTTTAACGATGAAAGGCTCGCAAGGCGATAAGCAGTCAAGGATCAAACGGCGCACACACTCCAGAGAGATGAATGAATGCGTAGCACCCGAATCAAAAAGCACACTGACAGGATGGGAATGGATGTGAATGGTACATGTCGCCACAGTGGCCGCTGGATCGTCGGCCCTTCTCATCTCATAGATACGCGGAGGGGCGGAGCCAACACTGGAAGGTCTCCCTATAGAGGGCTGACCCCGACCTCTCCCTCGGCTGGCACTTGGTGGAGACTGCGGAGCAAACAAGCCCTGGTTCACACTCGGCTGCCTAGGTGCTGGAAAATAAGCGTGAGCACCAAGAAGCTGTCCTACCCGCTCACAAAAGAAAGCCTTGTGGCCCCACTGACCACAAGTATGACAAGTCAAAGGCAGACAAGGACACTCCCGGTTCCGATGGCCCGACTTGTAATATCCGTATTTTTCTTTCCCTTGTATTTTCGTTTTTGGTGTATTTCTCGATCGTAGTGACCCTCGTGTACTTTTCAGCGTGTCCTTCCTGTCAAACTGTTGAACTGTATTCTCGTTATTGTTGTGCGGAACCGCCGTTTCGGGGTTGCCGTGGATCAATTTCGTGTTGTTGGTTCCCAAATATTGATTCCTCTCGTTTTATTCTCTTTCCGGATCATTTTTATCATTTTGGGACCCAAAAGGGGGGTGTGGGCCGCGGCACAAGATGTGCGTGCCGCGGCACACAAATTCCTTCAGTTGTGGGTCGAACAAACTGTACTGTGTGCCGCGGCACACCCATCCGGTGCCGCGGCACTGTGCCAGGCCAGTGCCGCGGCACACCTGTTCGGTGCCGCGGCACACTCGTGTGTCTTTTGCGACCAAAACCCAACGGCACACGCAGGCTGTGCCGCGGCACAATGCCGAAACCTGGGAGTAATTTTTTGGCCTGTGCCACGGCACACCTCAGCTGTGCCGCGGCACACAATGCGGTCAACCCCCAATATTGTGTCGTTTTGGCCATTCGCTCATTTCTTCTTTCTTCTTCCTGCATCGCGAGAGAGGGTGAGAGAGAGGGGGAGAGTTCTTCATCAATATTCATTGGGGGGGGTTGATTTTCATCTTTTTTCTTCGGTAGTGAAGCCCGGACGATCAATCCAACGCGTGTTCTACGGATCTTAGTACTTGAATCTCCTAAGGTAATATTTCTAGAACCCTATTTTCGATTAATTTGGGGGTTTTGGGTTTTTCTTCCGATTAGTTCCGTTTTGTTGGTAGATTCATGATGTATACGATTAATATTGTTAGTATCTTTAGTTTTCCTACGGATTCATGGATATTTCGTGGATTTTTACGGAATCGAGAGGGTTTGGTTGTGGTCCGCCCTCGTTGTTATTTTGGTACGAATATACATGAATCGTAGGTGGGTTTCCGGGTGTATTCCATTTCCGTAATCGTCTAGAGTTGGTTGTAATTGTGTTATTCGAATCGTTAGGTTCATTTTCGTCGGTTCCTCGGGGTTGTGCTTGATTCTTCCGTTCCGTTCGTGTCATCGTCTATTTAATCGAGGCAAGTATCCTTATGAACTTACAATCTTGACATAGTAGTTTTGTATGAGAAATTGTGTGTGTGTATGCTCACTACGGGTTAGACTCGACGGGGTCTCGGTAGGGCTCCACGAAGCTGTGGAACCGCGATCTTGCTTTTAACCACTGTGGGTTAGATCCGACGGGGTCTCGACAGGGATCCACGAAGCTGTGGGTCCGCGGTTAATTGTGGTGCATTTTTACAAATGTGGTTTTGATTATTGGCATTTCCGGAAATGAGTGTTTTGAAACTATGATTTCTTGATTGCATGCATTACTATATGTGTAAGATGTAAGTCGTTCATCTGGTTACTTGTACTAGCGTAATTGCTAACCCCTCTGGGGACCCGTTTTGGGGAAATTCGTTTTATGAATTTCAGGTCAGGTTCATCGGGACGAGCGGGCGTTTGACCAGTACACGGATGATGGCCGTGCGTGATGAATTGTGTTTAAGTAACGTCTTAATGTCTTTATATCTTTTCATCTTTTGTGGTTTTTCGAACTAATAGAAGTACTCGAGTACTTAAGAACTTTTACTTGTCGGGATTGTATTGTTGTTTATTATGTTGTGATGGATTATGGTGTCATGTTTGACCGGTTAAACCGGGTGAATTATTTTGTTGGACATCTTTATGACGAGGTATTTTTTTTCTGTTGTTTCTGTGAGTCGATGAGTATGATGTTTGTTCAGCCTGGTGGGTCCCATGTAGGGATTCACGGCGCTGTAATATACCTCGGATATCCTGGGGGTGTTACAGAAAATGGTATCAGAGCTCTAGGTTTATGGATACCTAGGCTTGTCGGTTTATTGGGTCTTGTGGTGTTTTGTTTTGCACATCATCGTCACGCTGCCATGATTCCGGTACTACCAGTGTCCGTAAGTTTTCCTTCCTCTGTTCATTATTTCCTTGTATCGTACCTTGATTCTCGACTTGTGATTGTTCTTTTCTCGTACTTACCCTCGTATGGCTTTTGCTACTTATTTAACTCCGATGGATGCCGGAAGAGGTCGTGGTCGCGGTCGCCGTGGACGCGCCGAGGACGTGGGGCACGGTGGGGCGGCCACGTCACAATCTTCGGGAGCCGGTAGTACCGGCGACCGTCACGCCATGCTTCTTCTCGGGAGCGCGCCGACCTTGGTATTGCGGCCGTTATGCAACAAATGGTGAACCAAATGGCGGCAATAGCTCAGCGGTTCAACCCGGATCAAGCCCACGCTAATCGGGGTGGAGCGGATCGATGGCTCCAAGATGTTATCAAGATGCATCCTCCTCGCTGGAGCTTCAGACCCGATTACCGGGAGGTGGATCAAGGAGATATCTAAAGTCTTCATCGCTACCAATCTGCCCCGAGGACAAGAAAGTCCCTATTGCTCAATACTTCCTCACAGGGACGCCACGGATCGGTGGGATGCCGTTGGGCCCAAAGATCATGCCGCTTCGTGCCGAGTTTCAAGAGTTGATGGAGATCAATATTGCCGTGGCCACCGATGTGCTCGGGTACATGCTTTTTATGATGTTCAACCGCGGGATATCCCCGTATCTCAAGCTATTGCTGATTTTAACAAGGAGTTGGGTTATGTGAAGACCCAAGTTGTCGAGGAGAGCGACAAAATTTTCCATTTCTCCAGACGGATGAAGTTGCCGATTCGGGACTATATGTCGGGGCTTGTATGCACTACCTTGAAAGATTACCAGAGCAGGGCCCTTGCTTACGATATGTCTGTGATGGCGAGTGAGGCGGCCCGCGAGAGTAAGAAACAAGTCCGCCGGAATTTTTCGGGCCACAAAGGTGGGGGTCACAGAAATTTCGATCTGCTAACTTTTCCTTGGTGGTGGCCCACTCGATCTCTTGGGTTTCCCGTAGGCCGCCAGTGCCCCTTCTCGAGAGGTGAAATGCTTTAACCGTGACGCAGGCCACATCGGTCGTATTTGTCCGAACCCTTTGCCGACGTGTAATCGTGGGCTACCGGGTCACAAGGCCGTCAGGCCGAGAGGGAGAAAATCCTTGGTGCCCGGGCTTCCATTCCAGCGCCTAGGGAACCAAGTGTGAATCGGGGATCGTTTACTCCTCAATCTCCGCCGAGTGCTAGTCGGGAGAGGTCGGGTCAGCCCTCAAGAGGAGCTTCCCAGTCGGCTCAGCCCACCCGCGTGTCTATGAGATGCGGAGAGCCGATGATCCAAATGGCTACCGTAGCGGCAGTACCGCTCATATTCTTTCTCATCCCGTCGGTGTGCTTTTCACCTCGTGCTATGCATTCGTTCATATCTCTGGATTGTGTGCACCGTTTGAGTCTCGACCGTTTGACGCCTTGTGAGCCCTTCATCGTTAAGCTTCCTAGCGGTGATAGGATCGTTGGTGATCAGGAGGTTCGAGATTGTTCTGTGTTTATTTGTGAGAGGGGTTGGCCCTCTAATCTTATTGTTGTGGGTATTGAGGGTGAGGACTTAATTCTCGGGGATGATTGGCTCGAGCGGCATGGTGCAATCATGAACTACCGCACGAGAATCATCACCATGTTAGCCGATGATGGCACCGAGCACTCTTTCGCCGGGCGAAAGAGGGGAAATCAGAAATTCGTCATTAACGCCTTGAAGGCGATGAGACTCCTGCGAAAGGGGTGTACCGGCTATTGGTGCTACGCCTTGAAGGCGGAGAGTGGTGGAGTCGAGCTTTCGTCGATTCCAATCGTTAATGAATTTCCTGATGTTTTTCCTGACGAGTTACCGGGATTGCCACCGGATCGTGAGGTCGAGTTCGCTATAGAGTTAGAGCCGGGTGCGGCTCCTATTTCGAAGGCACCCTATCGCATGGCACCTTCAGAGATGTCCGAGTTGAAGGAGCAGTTGAGTGAGCTTCTTGAGTCGGGGTATGTTCGACCGAGCGCCTCGCCTTGGGGCGCACCGGTCCTGTTTGTGTGGAAGAAGGATGGTTCACTACGTTTATGTATCGACTATCGCGAACTAAACAAAGTGACCATCAAAAACAAGTATCCTTTGCCGAGAATTGACGACTTGTTCGACCAGTTGCAGGGAGCTGCGGTATTCTCGAAGATTGACTTGAAATCGGGGTACTATCAGCTCCGGGTGAGAGAGTCCGATGTGCCGAAGACAGCTTTTCGGACGAGATACGGACATTATGAGTTTGTAGTTATGCCTTTCGGGTTAACTAATGCGCCGGCGGTGTTCATGCAGTTGATGAACAAAGTCTTTATCGAGTATTTGGATAAGTGTGTCGTCGTCTTCATTGACGATATTCTTATTTATTCGAGGAACGAGGAAGAGCATGCCCATCATTTGCGGATAGTGTTAGACATCTTGAGGGCCGAGCAACTCTATGCGAAGTTCTCGAAATGTGAGTTCGGCCGACTAAGTGATGTTTTTGGGTCACGTGATTTCAGCCGAGGGGGTTCGTGTAGATCCGCAGAAGATCGAGGCGGTATTGGATTGGGCACCGCCCAAAAACGTGAAAGAGCTCCGAAGTTTCTTGGGTTTGGCTGGCTACTACCGTAGGTTCGTCGAGGGTTTCTCAAAACTGGCTCGACCACTTACACAGTTGCTCCAGAAATCCGAAAAGTTCGTCTGGAATGACGAGAGGCAGTTTAGTTTTGAGGAACTGAAGAAGCGTTTGACTTCGGCTCCGGTTTTGGCGTTACCATGTGGCAACGAGGGATTCGCCGTTTATAGCGATGCTTCGGGTCAGGGTCTTGGGTGCGTATTAATGCAGCACGGCAAGACCATTGCCTTTGCGTCGAGACAGTTGAGGCCGTATGAGCTTAACTACCCTACCCATGATTTGGAGTTAGCGGCAGTCGTATTCGCGCTCAAGATTTGGCGTCACTATCTTTTCGGCTCTGCATGTCAGATTTTTACCGATCATAAAAGTCTGAAATACATATTTACCCAGCGAGAGTTGAATATGAGGCAGAGGAGGTGGTTAGAGTTGATTAAGGATTATGACCTCGAAATCCTTTATCATCCGGGCAAGGCGAACGTCGTGGCCGACGCCTTGAGTCGGAAACCGATTGCATTGCGATCGCTTGAGATCCTTATGTCTCAGTCCGAGCTTCGTCGAGCATTGATCGAGTTAGATGTTGAGGTTCTGTTGCCGGGAACTGTCGGACAATTTCGTGCTTTGGAAATTTCGTCGTCTTTGATCGATGAGATTAAGCTGAAGCAGTCAGAGGACCCGATGATTACTCAAATCCGAGAGAACGTTCTTAAAGGAAAGTCTCCTGGATTTGTGATTCACGAAGATGGTGTTTTGAGGTTTCGGGGTCGGCTTTGTGTGCCGAACGACTCAGAGTTGAGACAGAGTATTTTGCGGGAGGCCCATGCTACACCTTACTCCGTTCATCCTGGTTCGAGTAAGATGTACAAGGACTTGAGAAGGAACTTCGTGGAATGACATGAAGGAGGAGGTCGCGCAGCTTGTAGCAAGGTGTTTGACTTGCCGAAGTCAAAATCGAGCATCAATGACCTACTGGCTTTTGCAGTCACTTCGCTCCTAATGGAAATGGGAAGATATATCGATGGATTTCATTACGAGTCTGCCGAGATCGAGGTCGGACATGAATATGGTATGGGTGATTGTCGATCGTCTGACCAAGTCGGCACATTTTCTGGGCATCAAGGACACTTGGGGCCCGGAGAAGTTAGCTCGTGTGTTTATCGCGCAGATCTTGAGACTTCATGGTACCCCGAAGTCTATTGTTTCGGATCGTGATGGCCGTTTTGTATCGCACTTCTGGCAGGCGGTGCATAAGGCGTTGGGTACCCGGTTGCGTTTGAGTACCTCTTTTCATCCCCAGTTAGATGGACAGTCGGAACGCACTATCCAGACGTTCGAGGACTTGTTGCGTGCCTGTGCTCTCGATTGGAGTAGTGACTGGGAGGAACATTTGCCGCTGATCGAATTCACGTATAACAATAGTTGGCACGCGTCGATTCGGATGGCACCGTATGAGGCACTTTATGGGCGGCGATGTCGATCACCGATTTGTTGGAATGAGGCGTCCGATTTGGTCGGGATCGAGCCGGATGTCGTTTTAAAGACGAGGCGGAAGATAGAATTAATTTGGGAACGGATGTTGACGGCCCAGAGTCGACAGAAGTCATATGCCGATGTCCGTCGTCGACCTTTAGAATTCAAGGTGGGAGACCACGTTTTGCTAAAGGTGTCGCCGACGAGAGGGGTTTTCCGTTTCGGGAAGAAGGGGAAGTTGAGTCCGAGATTTATTGGACCCTTCGATATTCTCGAGCGGGTCAGTGGGTTAGGATACCGTTTGGCGTTACCCCCGGCCTTGAGTCACATTCATAGCGTTTTTCATGTTTCCCAGCTGAGGAAATATGTCCCGGATCCTAGTCACGTCATCGATTATGGCGAGATTGATATCGCTGAAGATATTACTTTTGAGGAGCGTCCTTTGAAGATTTTGGAGCATCGTGAGAAACGACTGAGGCATAAAACCATCCCTTTGGTCAAAGTGCAGTGGTCGAGACACGGTGTCGAGGAGGCAACTTGGGAAACCGAGGATAGCATGCGTGCTAGGTACCCGGAGTTGTTTGTTTCTTAAGTTTCGGGACAAAACTTATTTTTAGAGGGGTAGAATGTAATATCCGTATTTTTCTTTCCCTTGTATTTTCGTTTTTGGTGTATTTCTCGATCGTAGTGACCCTCGTGTACTTTTCAGCGTGTCCTTCCTGTCAAACTGTTGAACTGTATTCTCGTTATTGTTGTGCGGAACCGCCGTTTCGGGGTTGCCGTGGATCCATTTCGTGTTGTTGGTTCCCAAATATTGATTCCTATCGTTTTATTCTCTTTCCGGATCATTTTTATCATTTTGGGACCCAAAAGGGGGGTGTGGGCCGCGACACAAGACGTGCGTGCCGCGGCACACAAATTCCTTCAGTTGTGGGTCGAACAAACTGTACTGTGTGCCGCGGCACACCCATCCGGTGCCGCGGCACAGTGCCAGGCCAGTGCCGCGGCACACCTGTCCGGTGCCGCGGCACACTCGTGTGTCTTCTGCGACTAAAACCCAACTGTACCGGGTGCTGCGGCACACGCAGGCTGTGCCGCGGCACAATGCCGAAACCTGGGAGTAATTTTTTGGCCTGTGCCGCGGCACACCTCAGCTGTGCCGCGGCACACAATGCGGTCAACCCCCTATATTGTGTCGTTTTGAGCGTCCGCTGCTCATTTCTTCTTTCTTCTTCCTGCATCGCGAGAGAGGGTGAGAGAGAGGGGGAGAGTTCTTCATCAATATTCATTGGGGGGGTTGATTTTCATCTTTTTTCTTCGGTAGTGAAGCCCGGACGATCAATCCAACGCGTGTTCTACGGATCTTAGTACTTGAATCTCCTAAGGTAATATTTCTAGAACCCTATTTTCGATTAATTTGGGGGTTTTGGGATTTTCTTCCGATTAGTTCCGTTTTGTTGGTAGATTCATGATGTATACGATTAATATTGTTAGTATCTTTAGTTTTCCTACGGATTCATGGATATTTCGTGGATTTTTACGGAATCGAGAGGGTTTGGTTGTGGTCCGCCCTCGTTGTTATTTTGGTACGAATATACATGAATCGTAGGCGGGTTTCCGGGTGTATTCCATTTCCGTAATCGTCTAGAGTTGGTTGTAATTGTGTTATTCGAATCGTTAGGTTCATTTTCGTCGGTTCCTCGCGGTTGTGCTTGATTCTTCCGTTCCGTTCGTGTCATCGTCTATTTAATCGAGGCAAGTATCCTTATGAACTTACAATCTTGACATAGTAGTTTTGTATGAGAAATTGTGTGTGTGTGTATGCTCACTACGGGTTAGACTCGACGGGGTCTCGGTAGGGCTCCACGAAGCTGTGGAACCGCGAGCTTGCTTTTAACCACTGTGGGTTAGATCCGACGGGGTCTCGGCAGGGATCCACGAAGCTATGGGTCCGCGGTTAATTGTGGTGCATTTTTACAAATGTGGTTTTGATTATTGGCATTTCCGGAAATGAGTGTTTTGAAACTATGATTTCTTGATTGCATGCATTACTATATGTGTAAGATGTAAGTCGTTCATCTGGTTACTTGTACTAGCGTAATTGCTAACCCCTCTGGAGACCCGTTTTGGGGAAATTCGTTTTATGAATTTCAGGTCAGGTTCATCGGGACGAGCGGGCGTTGGACCAGTACACGGATGATGGCCGTGCGTGATGAATTGTGTTTAAGTAACGTCTTAATGTCTTTATATCTTTTCATCTTTTGTGGTTTTTCGAACTAATAGAAGTACTCGAGTACTTAAGAACTTTTACTTGTCGGGAATGTATTGTTGTTTATTATGTTGTGATGGATTATGGTGTCATGTTTGACCGGTTAAACTGGGTGAATTATTTTGTTGGGCGTCTTTATGACGAGGTATATTTTTTCTGTTGTTTCTGTGAGTCGATGAGTATGATGTTTGTTCAGCCTGGTGGGTCCCATGTAGGGATTCACGGCGCTGTAATATACCTCGGATATCCTGGGGGTGTTACACGACTTGCCACAGTTAAAGCATCTGGCATCCCGAACGGAGGCACTGCAGTACCTCGATAGCCCCCAGAGAATCGAGCCGAACCACCGCCAGGAATATTTGCAGACTGAGGTTTTTGCTGACCTCCAACCTTGTGACCCGAGAAATTTCCGGCTGATTTCTGTTTCTTACTCTCCCGAACCGCCGCACTGGCCGTCACAGACATATCATAGGCAAGAGCTCGACTCTGATAATCCTTCAAAGTAGTACAGACGAGCCCAAACATATAGTCCCGAATTAACAGTTTCATCCGTCTGGAAAAGTGAAAAATTTTGTCGCTCTCCTCGACAACTTGGGTCTTCATGTAGCCCAACTCCTTGTTGAAATCGGTAATAGCTTGAGAGACAGGAATATCCCGTGGTTGAGCATCATAGAAGGCATGAACTCGAGCCTGTCTAACCAGCCACGGGCAATACTCAGTCTCCATCAGGTCCTTGAATTCTGCCCACGAAGCAACGTGATCCTTAGGCCCAACGAACTCCCGCCAATCAGTAGCGTCCCCAGTGAGAAAATACTGGGCAATAGGGACCTTACGATCCTCGGGACAGTTGGTGGCAACAAAGACTTTGGATATCTCCTTGATCCATCCTTCCCAGCCAATCTAGTCTGAGGCTCCCGTAAACTGAGGAGGATGCATCTTGATGACATCCTGAAGCCAACGGTCAGCTCCATCCCGAGCAGCATGGTTCGGATTCGGGTTCTGAACCGCTTGGGCTATCGCAGCCATTTGTTTCACCATTTGTTGCATAACAGCCGCAACACCAAGGTCGGCGCCATCTTGAGAAGAAGCATGGCTTTGTCAGTCACTGGTGCTGCCGGCTCCCGAAGAATGCGACGTGGCCGCCCCACCGGCTGCCCCACATCCCCGGCCGCGTCCACGGCCACGACCACGGCCTCTTCCAGCATCCATACTGGTGTTAAGAGGTAGCAAAAGCAACTCGACGATAAGTAAAAGAGGAAAAACATCCACAATTGAAGAAACGGAGTTACGTTACGAGAAAACAAAGAATCGAGTAAGGAAGACTTACGAGCATTGGAAGTACCGAGATGCTGGTAGCGTGGTGACGATGTGCAAAACAAAACAAAACTAGACCTAAAATAACCGACAAGCCTAGGTATCCATAAGCCTAGTGCTCTGATACCATTTTCTGTAACACCCCCGAGATATTCAAGGTATATTACAGTGCTGTGGACCCCTACATGGGACCCACCAGGCTAGATACGAATTACCACAGTAAAATCACACATCATTCAGATGAAAAATCAAATAACATGCCCGGTAAAACCGGCGGAATAATCAACATCGACAACCATAAATAACTTCAACGAATACAAATCACAATCCGAAGAGAAAAGCCTAAGTACTCGCGAGTACAATCTATAAGTTTAGAAAGTAGGCAACAACCATATCGAATGGAACAACGGAAACAAAAGGACTCAAATGCACATGTCAACAACCCTGGCCAACATCCTCGTACTGTCCCAGCGCCCGCTCGTCCGGCTGATCATAACCTAAAATCCATAACAAGAATTTCTCTACAACGGGTCCCCAGAGGGGTTAGCAATTACGCTAGTACAAGTAATCAAGGCAAACCATTCACTTACACATTTCATAGTGCAATGCACCAAATTCATTTCAAAACCAAAAACCAGACATCTTTTCCGGAAACAAACAGTCAATCAAATTTGCCTAGGACTGGGACGAAGCCACAAATCCCACTCGAGGCCTCTAAGGACCCTCCCGAGCTGGCCACATCGTAAAACAAATCACGCACAGGCATCGCCTAAGACCGGGACGAAGCAACTGATCCCACTCGAGGCCTCTAAGGACCCTCCCGAGATGGCTAGCGAAACAAACTCGTGAATCCAGAGTGAAGTCATAGATTCCCTCGAGTCCCCATCGGACCCACCCGAGGTGATCAAAGCACACACAATATACATTACCATTTCATGTTAAGCATAAAGGTTTCCAAAAATACTTGCCTTGAATAATTGACGACGCAACGAATGGAAAGAAAAATCACCGACGAATGCTAGGAACCAACGGAACCGAACCTAACGATTCGAAGAATACAATCACAACCATTTCCAAACAAAAACGGAAAAGGAATACACCCGAAAACTCGCATACGATTCATGTATATTCGTACAAGAACAACAACGAAGGCGGACCACAACCAAACCCTCTCGATTATGAAAATACCACGAAATATACCATGAATCCGTAGGAAAACCAAAAATACCAACAAGATTAATCATATTCATCATGAATTAATCAATAATACGAAACGAATCGAACAATAAAAGTTAGCCGCATCGGGCGGTCCAAACACGAGACGCAACACAAGGACAGACTCCAGAAGCGTAAACACGAAGTAATCATGACAACGAAGCTAAGCGCTGAAGGAAAATACAATTCAGACTACCGAGGAATCCGAGAAACGACAAGGAAAGTAAAATTCCCTAAACTTATAGGAAATTACAAAACGGCCCAAACGTTCGAAAATCACGATACGACGTCGGATCAACAACTGAAACTCACAACACGAACAACTCAACCATACGAACTCGTGCAACCAAAGAAATTACAAAATCGAATGGGTTCTACGAGAATCGAATGTCCATGCAACAATACATGACAAAAGACGGAATAATATCAAAACATCTCTGAAACTCGTCCAAATGGAGAAACTCCAAGAATAAAATAGATTCGTAATGTCGAAACGGTTACAAGCGAGTCGTTAAAAATAAAAAATACACCAAAAATGAAAATACCGAAAAAGAAAAATGCGGACATTACAATTACAAGCCAGAAAGTAAATATATAACATATGATCACATAAAGATTTTATTTCATCCACTCATCGTCATGTCCCACTAACCCAGGTCTTCAAAAAAATCTGCTAAATATGTTCCCAATTGTGTTGGCCTCAATAACTTTGGATGGCTCGACTGTTTCAGTGGTATGAGCATGGACATCTTTGCCTTTATTTTATATTGATGTCTGATATGAATCCACACGGTGTTGGGCAGTACAACAATGTTTAGCCCAATGCCCAGTTATACCACATCTACAACATGGATCATCACCAGAATTTTCCATAGACATTTTTCCTTTATCATGATACCTCGTGAATTGACTGCCTTGGTCTGACAGAATAGTTATTTTGACGGGAATAATAATAATTATCACGATTATTATAGTTACGTTCGCCGCGGTGATTTCTATAATTATTTTGACGGTAGCCACCACGTCCACCACCTCTCCGGGTTCCACACCCGGGTCTATTTTCATGGCTATTGAATCGGTTAGCTCTACCAGAGCTGGTATGTGCTTCAGGTTCGGCACAGGACCCAGAGGTTCGTAGTTCATGATCTTTTAATAATAACTCATTTGTCTTCTCAGCCGTGAGAAGACCTAAAATTAGCTCAGAATATGTTTGAAATTGTCGTTGCCTGTATTATTGTTGAAGCACCATATTTGAGGAATGCATCGTGGTGAATGTTTTTTCCAGATTATCAGTCTCAGATAACTGTATACTACACAAGGCCAGTCGAGACTCAATTTTGAATAAGGCTGAATTATAATCAGCAACAGATTTAAAATCTTGCAATCTTAGTAGTTTCCATTCATATTGAGCCTGTGGCAATATTACAGTTCTGGTGCGATCAAATCTGTCTTTGAGCTTCTTCCATGGCTCAGAAGGCCTTTCAATTTGTATATATTCATTCTTCAGATCCTCGGATAAATGATGGTGCATGAATATCATTGCATTTGCCTCATTTTTAATATCGGCATTAGTAAGTTCCACAGATTCGAGGGTAGTAGCCAATCTCATACCCTGGCATTGCAATTTAATATCAAGGCACCATGATAAATAGTTATTGCCAGAGACATCGAGGATCTGGAATTTTTTGTTTTCAATTCCGGCCATTTTTCTCTACAAGACAGAATAAAAATGAGTTAGTATAAATAAATTTAAGCCCGAATAATACTAACCTTTTTCCAAGCAATAACTCGTGCTAATAACGTGTTATGAAACTAATATTAAGCAAGACTATTATTGAAGATAATAATAGCATAAAATAGAAAAATAACAAGGGAATAAGTAGGGAAGAAATGAGATGAAGTTTTATTACTTCTTCCTTTTTGTGTGTGTCATTTCTTCATTTTCATAACTACAAATTTATAGCCGAAAATATGGCACTATTACAATCACAAATCTTGTTACTATTACATCACAAGATTTGTTATTATTTGTCTTATGATAATAATTAGTGCTAAAGTCCAAAATTACATTATATATTATAACACGTGTTTGTTATTAATATAAGGCATTGTAGTCAATGGTGTTCACAATTTGGTATATCGAAATATAGCTCTTGTATTTGAGAGCAAACATTTAATTCTCTATGACAGAAAAAAGTTATCTCTAAAAGTGTTGGTGCTCAAATGCTTAACTGTAATATCCGCAATTTCAATTTCCAGTAAATTTTTTTTGGCAAAAGTCCATATTAGTGACTCTATTGTGACCTTTTCGTTATTCTGAGAATGATTAATTCTACACTTTTTGTCATTCGAGTTCGTTTCGGTGTCGTTTTGTTGAGTTCCGTGTCCTTAATCGACTTTTTCACATGTGAGTTCGACTTTGTAAAGTCACCATTAATTCTTGGAAACTCCAAAAACTCTGAATCTTTGCAATATTATAGATCATCAAGTTATCTTTCCAATGGTTCAAACGGTGAGTCAATCGGAGTTCGGACGAATGAGTTATGGTCGAAATAGCTAAGACTGCACCGTGTGCCTTTTGATGCTGGAGCAGGCTGTACCGCGGGCCGCGGCCCCTTTTGACTGGGCCGCGGCACAAAGCTGATTTCTGGGCCGATACTGGCCGCTAGCGCACTGTCACGGGGTTGGGTTTGAGCACTCGAAAGCTCTTCGGACCCGTGCGGCACTAGACTAGAATTGTCTCGATCTAGCTAGTAAGCCTTAAACACTCGGTTGCTAAGTATGAAAGGAGGGGTTTAACACTTGGGAGTTGAGAGAAAACTTCACTATTTCACAAACTTTACAAGTACACAAGAATGTTGAGTCTTTGAGGGTTGGTTGCAAATGAGCCTCCCCTTCACCTATTTATACTACTCCTAAGAACCTAGAACCTTCTACTCCACCTCCTCATTTGGAGGGTTCTAGACCTATCTACAACATTACAATTCTAACTCTAGAATCATCCACACTTGTCTACAATATACAAGTCTTACAAACACAAGTCTAGAGTATTCTACAAGTACAAGACTAAGTACAATCTAGAATACTCCACAACCTTCAAGTGCTACATCCTTCTAGGAGGCCCCTAGAAGGTTCTTCCATCATCCCGGGCACCCGGCCCGTCTCTGTCCGTCCCGGCCCGCATCGGCCCGTCTCGGCCCGAACATCTGGGCCCATCTCTGTAATGTTCCAGACTCTTCCCGAACCTCCTGGACCAATCCGGTCCGCTTCTAGCTGCTTCCGGTCGAGTCTTCCCTGCTGAGTGGCTCCCCAGCTTTTCAATGTCTACTGCCCCCACAAGGCTTTTTCCGTCTAAGCCTATTATAGGGGGGAGGGTCTCTCTCGCACCTCGCGCTGCCACAAGACGCCGGCCGCGCCCGGCATCCCACGCCCGCGTCCGGCCACCCAGCTCGAGTC
>JAWKAU010001075.1:0-18000 GCA_033398695.1 Orobanche coerulescens
AATTGAGTCGGTCCATTTTCTTGATATTTTTTCTTAATTTGTCCCTATGGGTTTATAAAATTTGACACGCTTTTATTTGGGGTTGTTCGGATTCGAATCGGAGCTGATGCGATGAGAACTCAATTTTTAGAAAATTCTCATAGTGGTTAGTACACGGAAAATGGGAGAAAATCGTGTCGGACTGTTTCTTCATTTTTCCATAATTTGTCTCTATGGGTTTATAAATTTGACACGCTTTTATTTGGGATTGTTCGGACCCGAATCGGAGCTGATATGATGAGAACTCGATTTTCGGAAAATCCTCATAAGGGTTAGTACACCGGAAATGGGAGAAAATTGAGTCGGACCGTTTTCTTGATATTTTTTCATAATTTGTCCCTATGAGTTTTTAAAATTTGACACGCTTTTATTTGGGGTTGTTCGGATCCGAATCGGAGCTGATGCGATGAGAACTCGGTTTTTAGAAAATTCTCATAGTGGTTAGTACACGAAAAATGGGAGAAAATCGAGTTAGACTGTTTCTTCATTTTTCCATAATTTGTCTCTATGGGTTTATAAAATTTGACACGCTTTTATTTGGGGTTGTTCGGACCCGAATTGGAGCTGATACGATGAGAACTCGATTTTCGGAAAATTCTCAAAGGGGTTAGCAGACCGAAAATGGGAGAAAATTGAGTCGGTCCATTTTCTTGATATTTTTTCTTAATTTGTCCCAATGGGTTTATAAAATTTGACACGCTTTTATTTGGGGTTGTTCGGATTCGAATCGGAGCTGATGCGATGAGAACTCGATTTTTAGAAAATTCTCATAGTGGTTAGTACACGGAAAATGGGAGAAAATCGAGTCGGACTGTTTCTTCATTTTTTCCATAATTTGTCTCTATGGGTTTATAAAATTTGACACGCTTTTATTTGGGGTTGTTTGGACCCGAATCGGAGCTAATACGATGAGAACTCGATTTTCGGAAAATTCTCATAGGGGTTAGTACACCGAAAATGGGAGAAAATTGAGTCGGTCCATTTTCTTGATATTTTTTCACGATTTGTCCCTATGTGTTTATAAAATTTGACACGCTTTTATTTGGGGTTGTTCGGACCCGAATCGGAGCTGATATGATGAGAACTCGGTTTTCAGAAAATTCTCATAGTGGTTAGTACACGGAAAATGGTAGAAAATCGAGTCGGACTGTTTTCTTCATTTTTCCACAATTTGTCCCTATGGGTTTATAAAATTTGACACGCTTTTATTTGGGGTTGTTCGGATTCGAATCGGAGCTGATGCGATGAGAACTCGGTTTTCAGAAAATTCTCATAGTGGTTAGTACACGGAAAATGGGAGAAAATCGAGTCGGACTGTTTCTGTAATACCCGGTTGTAATTCATTCATTTTCATTCAGTAATTATCAGTCTGTAATTGTCACTCAGTGTATTTTCACTCAATTATAATCATTCATCAATCATGTTCATTCACCGTGTTCACCGTTCGGAAAAACTTCGAGTTGTGTATCATTATTGTTCATTGTTTCAACTTTCCTCTTATGAGTTCGACTTTGTTAGATCACCATTAATTTTTGGTAACTCCAAAAATTCTAAATCTTTGCAATATTATAGAGCATCGAATTAGCTTTCCAATGGTTCAAACGGTGAGTCAATCGGAGTCCGGACGAGAGAGTTATGGTCGTTTTAGCTCACCCGCTCATTTTTTCAGTTTTTGGCCGATCACTGCCGACCGAACTCGGCCGTGTCGTCCGACAAGGCCCGTGCCGTACTCGTCCGGAAATGCCGAAGTCTCGCCTCAGACCCGGCCGTGTCGTCGCACGGCCGAGTCGAACTCTTCCGGATAAGCGAGCCAGCCCGACGCCGGCCGTGTTCGTGACACGGTCGAGTCATGCCGAAGTCGCTTGACGGGTCACTATCGGAAGGCCCCTCGCGCCGCGACCGTGTCTAGCGGGACACGGCCGAGTCCCTGCCGGCAGTGCGCCGCGATCGTGTCAGTGGACACGGTCGAGTGCATCGAGCGAGTCAACCCCTATAAATTTGTTTTTTGAGCATTTCTGCTCATTTCTTTCCCTTTTTCTTCACCTTCAACCGAGAGAGAGAGCTTGAGGGAGGGTTTTTCCTTCACAAATCATTTGAGTGTTTGATTTTCTTCATCCTCCTTCGATCGTGTAGCTCGGATTGTGGATCTAGCACGTGTTCTTCGGATTATAGGGCTTGAATCTTCAAGAGGTAAGAACTCCTTCAACCCTAATATGATTTTGGGGAGGGTTTGGTGGTGATCTTGTGTTTTAATTCGAATTAACCGATGTTGTTATTAGATTTTGATAGTATTCACGCGACCCATGGTTTTCTTGTTTTTGATTGGGATGAAATCCCGTTGTTATACCATTGACCGATTTCATTTCCTTATGCACTCTTGGTGTCCGATGAATTGTCCCAACGGGTAGAATTAGGATTAATTCTTACCTTTCCGCATTATTAAGACTTGTTGTATACCGTTGTTGTGTTAGGAGCGGATTTGGGAGGATTGTTCGGACCAAAACCTATTCCTTCATTGTTTCCCTTGTTTCATCGTGTTCAAGGCAAGTACATGTATTACATTTCGTTATGTATATTGTGATTCTCGAAATGAATGATGAATGGTGATTTTTGGGTGCGTGAGTTGTGTTCCTTCCACCCGGAGTGTCCGTCGGGATGTCTGGGGGTCGATACTAAGGGGTACGACCGTGGAAGTGGACTTGGGTGCGTGTGTGATTGAACTTCCACCCGGAGTGTCCGACGGGACGTATGGGGGTCGATACTAAGGGGTACGGCCGCGGAAGTGGTATCCCACCCGGAGTGTTCGACGGGATGTCTGGGGGTCGATACTAAGGGGTACGGCCACGGGATACCAGTTGTGATTTTGTGACATCGTGATGATTGAAAATTGATTTGATTGTCAATGTAGTATTCCGGAATATTTATGGCAAATGATTTCTGATTGAGATGATTGAGTAAAACCGTTTTTGTATATATTGTTGTGTAATTGTGTACTTGCACTAGCCATTCGAATGCTAACCCCTTAAATGGGGGAAATGCGTCTTATGCATTTCAGGTACCGGGAGGGCTGAGGAGCAGGCACGAGACACGCACGCAAAGAATGGGATGGCTTGATGATGTGGCTCGAGTCTGCAATTTTTATGTTCTGTCATTGCATGGTCGAGTATTGAAGTTAGACTGTCCATTTTGAAACTTGGTTTAAGTCCCCTGCGTGGGCAATAAATTGGTATTTAACCTCTGTTCATTTATTACGTTAAAAATGTTTTGGCCGAGGCCACGGCCTTATTTACTTTTGAGTGCATTATTCGGGACCACATTGTGGTTTATATGTCATGTGTTAGCCTGGTAGACCTCACGAGGGTTCTACGGCGTGTAATGTCCCAGTTGTGAATTGGGGTGTTACTGCTTAGGTTTTGAATACATAGGCTGTCGGTGAATTTTGGGTCTGTCAGTTGCGTCATTAGAGTCAGTCGTTGAGCCTAATATCATCATGCTACCGTCTTTTCGTGCAACCCGTGGCTGTAAGTCTCCTCGAACTCTTATATCTCTGTAATTCGTTTTCTTGCGCTGTTCGGAATCGTGACTTGTGTTACCAACTTTGTGAATTGTGAATCTTTCTGATCTTGTCCTTTTCTTATTTTCCTTCAGTATGTTGAGAGGTCGTGGTAGACCGGCTAGGGGACGCGGCCGAGGCCGTGGTCGGGGTGCTGATAATGAGGAGGGCTCACTTTCTCAGTCCTCTGCGGACTCAGCCTCTCACTCAGTGCCGTCGGGTAATAATGCCGACGCTGAGCTCTTGCCGTACTTCAGCAGTTGGTAGCCCAACTTACTCAGATAGCTCAGGGTGGACGCCAGAATCCGCCCCCGACACCGGAAGAGGAGGCAAGTAAGTGGCTTCAAACGGTGACTAAGATGCACCCTCTTCGTTTCTTCGGATCCTCTGACTCCCTCGGTTGGGAGAATTGGCTCTTTCAGTTGTCCAGGACCTTCGATGCCGTAGCTTGTCCTGAAGACAGGAGGGTACATATTGCCCAGTACCTCCTGGATAAGGAAGCTGCGGAATGGTGGGAGGCCGTTGTGCCCAGAGACCGTCGAGCTACTTGGGAGGAATTCAAGGCTGCTATGGAAGCAGAGTATTGTCCGCCGCCAGTCAAGGAGCGCAGAATTGTGGAATTCTTTACCGCTACACCTCAAGATGTGCCTATTTCTCAGGCCATCATTTCTTACAATCAGCAGTTGGGGTTCGTAAGAGATCAAGTGAGATCGGAGGCTGATAAAATCCGTTAGTTCAATATGCGCATGAAGCCGCATATTAGGCAGAGTATGGCACCGCTCATGTGTGCCACTTTGAAGGAATACCAGGATCGCGCCCTAGCGATCGAGATGGCGGTTCCGGAATCAGAGTCGGTTTCGGAAGTTAAGAAGCAGAAGACTACCGGTGGATTCTCGACCGAGAAGGGTGGTCAGTTTTCGAGGTCTCGTTCTGCTCCCATACCGGGGAAGAGGCCGTTCCATCAGGCCGGTGGATCTCAGGCTAACCGTTCAGTTCAGACCGTTGCTTCTGGTGGCAGGGTTTGTTTTAACTGCAACCAATATGAGCATTTGATGAAGGATTGTCCTTTTCCTCCAGTTACTTGCTACACTTGCGGGCAGACCGGACATCGGGCGACTCATTGTGAGAGAGCCACCAGGGCCGCTAGAGTTCCGACTACCACTACCGATCAGAGGGATCATAACACTCCAGCTATTCAGGTTCCGCAGGGTTCGGGTCGCGGTAGAGGTCGGGGACAGCCGGATCGCCGCGCAGCCTCGAGCTCGGGTTCAGTCCACCCCCGATTGTACCAGATGAGGCGCACAGAGGAGGCGGACATTCCGGTGGCGTCAGGTACCACTCAGATCCTTACTCATCCAGTTTCCGTGCTTTTTGATTCGGGTGCTACCCACTCCTTTATTGCTTCGGATTGTGTGAATCGTATTGGCTTTAACTGCTTGTTTGAGTGTGAACCGTTTGTGGTGGGTACGCCTAGCGGGGATCGTATGGTTGGGGACCGGGAAGTTAGGGATTGCCCAGTGAGGATCGGGAGCCGAGATTGGCCCTCGAACCTCATTGTTATCGACCTCAAGGGTGAGGATTTAATCCTCGGGGACGATTGGTTAGAGCGTCACGGTGCTATCATGAACTATCGGACTCGTACTATCTCGATCGTGGCCGAGGATGGCACCGAGCATACTCGTAGTCGTAAGACGGGTAGATCGTGGAGAGTGATAAACGCCTTGAAGGCGATGAAACTTGAACCGGGGTTGTGTCGGCTGCTCGTGTTACGCTCGAAGGCGGAAGATGGTGGAGTTGACATGTCGTCAATTCCAGCTTGTTAGTGAGTATCCCGATGTTTTCCCAGACGACTTGCCGGGGTTACCACCGCAGCGAGAGGTGGAGTTTCCTATCGATCTTGAGCCGAATGCAGCCCCTATTTCTCGAGCACCGTACCGTATGGCACCGTCGGAGATGTTAGAGTTGAAGAATCAGTTGGGAGAATTGTTAGATAAAGGGTATATTCGGCCGAGCGCATCGCCTTGGGGTGCGCCTGTACTCTTTGTTAAGAAGAAGGATGGGTCGCTTCGTTTATGCATCGATTTTCGAGAATTAAACAAGTTGACCATCAAAAATAAATACCCTTTGCCCAGGATTGACGATTTGTTTGATCAGCTTCAGGGGGCGACAGTCTTTTCGAAGATTGATTTGCGATCGGGCTACTACCAGTTGAGGATTCGGGACGTCGATATTCCGAAAGCTGCCTTTTGGACGAGATATGGCCATTACGAGTTTGTGGTTATGCCTTTCGGGCTAACCAATGCCCCAGCAGTGTTCATGCAGTTGATGAACAAAGTTTTCATTGAGTATCTAGACAAATTCGTAGTCGTTTTTATCGACGATATTCTTATCTATTCACGGAATCGAGAGGAGCACGCCTTACATCTCCGGATTGTATTAGACACTTTGAGGACTGAGCAGTTGTACGCGAAGTTCTCTAAGTGTGAGTTTTGGCTCGAGGAAATGACGTTCCTCGGGCATGTGATTTCAGCAGAGGGAGTTCGGGTAGATCCGCAGAAGATAGAGGCAGTGATGGCTTGGGAGCCGCCTAAGAATGTGAAGGAGGTGAGGAGTTTTCTGGGTCTTGCCGGCTATTACCGCAGATTCGTTGAGGGATTTTCTAAGATCGCTAGACCACTCACTCGGTTGCTCCAAAACTCGGAAGTTCGAGTGGGTGAGACAGGCGGGGCGGCTTTGACGAGTTAAAAGACGTCGACTACCGCACCCGTTTTAGCATTGCCTCGGGGAACAAGGATTTCGTAGTGTATAGTGATGCTTCGGGCCTTGGTCTAGGATGTGTTTTGATGCGAGAGAGACAGTGATTGCTTATGCGTCCCGCCAATTGAAACCTTATGAAGTAAATTATCCCACGCACGATTTGGAGTTAGCTGCGGTCGTTTTCGCCTTAAAGATCTGGAGGCATTACCTCTATGGGTCATCGTGTAAGATTTTTACGGATTACAAGAGTCTTAAGTACATCTTCACCAGAAAGAGTTGAATATGAGGCGGCGTAGGTGGTTAGAGCTAATTAAAGATTACGACCTCGAGATACTTTACCATCCGGTAAGGCCAACGTAGTGGCCGATGCGTTGAGCCGAAAACCGATGGCTTTGCGGATGTTAGAGGTACTTACACCGCAGAGTAGGATCCAGCGAGATTTCATCTGTCGAATATTGAGGTTTGGGTTCGAGAGTTCGGGGCGATTATGTGCGTTAGAGATCACTTCGTCCTTGGCCCGATGATATCGAAGCGGCGATATGACGATCCGTTTTTGGTCCAGATTGAGGGAGGATGTGAGGAAAGGAAAGCCCCTGATTTGTGGTTCACGATGATGGAGTTTTGAGGTTTCGGCGGACTTTGTGTACCGAGTGATATTGAGTGAGACAGAAAATCTTGAGTGAAGCTCATGCTACACCTTACTCCATACATCTGGTAGGAGTAAAATGTACAAGGATGTGAGGAGCAACTACCGGTGGAGTAATTTGAAGACAGGACGTTAGTGAGTTTGTGTCGAGGTGTCGACTGTCGGCGAGTTAAGATCGAGCATCGGCGACCAGCGCTGTTACGACCACTTCCTATCCCGGAGTGGAAATGGGAGGATATCTCTATGGATTTCATTACCAGTATGCCTAAGACTCGGACGGGAATGAACATGATTTGGGTCGTTGTTGATCGACTAACCAAATCAGCTCATTTTCTAAGTATTAAGGACACTTGGGGGCCGGAGAGGCTTGCACGAGTGTTTGTTGCGGAAATAGTGAGATTGCATGGGACCCCTAAGAGTATTATTTCGGATCGTGATGGCCGGTTCATATCACATTTTTGGCAGGCCGTTCATAGAGCTTTGGGAACCGAGTTGAAACTTAGTACATCCTACCACCCTCAGACAGACGGACAGTCTGAGCGGACGATACAGATGCTAGAGGATATGTTACGAGCCTGTGCTTTAGATTGGAAGGATGATTGGGAGACACACTTGCAGTTGATCGAGTTCACGTACAACAATAGTTGGCATGCCTTGATCAAAATGGCACCATTCGAAGCGTTGTATGGGAGGAGGTGCAGATCGCCGTTGTGTTGGGATGATACGTCTGAGCTAATCGGTACCGAGCCCGACATGATAGTTGAGACGAGGGAGAAGGTTACCCTGATTCGTGGTAGATTCTTTGACCCAGAGTCGGCAGAAGTCTTATGCCGATACACGTCGCCGACCGTTGGAGTTTGAGGTGGGAGATCACGTCTTGCTTAAGGTGTCGCCGACACGGGGAGTTTACCGCTTCGGTCGGAAGGGTAAACTTAGTCCGAGATATATCGGGCGGTTTGAGATTTTAGATAGAGTTGGAGAGCTTGCGTATCGGTTAGGCTTGCCGCCGTCCCTGAGCCACGTGCATAACGTATTTCATGTTTCCCAGCTTAGGAAGTACGTATCGGACCCTAGCCATATTATTGGTTTTGGAGAGATCGAGTTGGGGCCCGACATTACCTTCGAGGAGAGGCCGATTCAGATCTTAGAGCGTCGAGTGAAGCAACTCAGGCACAAAACCATTCCTTTGGTCAAAGTGCAGTGGTCGAGGCATGGATCCGAGGAAGCCACGTGGGAAACGGAGGAGAGTATGAGGTCGAGATACCCCGAGTTATTCGTGTTGTAAGTTTCGGGACGAAACTTATTTTTAGGGGGAGATAATGTAATACGCGGTTGTAATTCATTCATTTTCATTCAGTAATTATCAGTCTGTAATTGTCACTCAGTGTATTTTCACTCAATTATAATCATTCATGAATCATGTTCATTCACCGTGTTCACCGTTCGGAAAAACTTCGAGTTGTGTATCATTATTGTTCATTGTTTCAACTTTCCTCTTATGAGTTCGACTTTGTTAGATCACCATTAATTTTTGGTAACTCCAAAAATTCTAAATCTTTGCAATATTATAGAGCATCGAATTAGCTTTCCAATGGTTCAATCGGAGTCCGGACGAGAGAGTTATGGTCGTTTTAGATCACCCGCTCATTTTTTCAGTTATTGGCCGATCACTGCCGACCGAACTCGGCCGTGTCGTCCGACACGGCCCGTGCCATACTCGTCCGGAAATGCCGAAGTCTCTGCCTCAGGACCCGACCGTGTCGTGCAGCACGGCCAGTCGAACTCTTCCGGATAAGCGAGAACCGATCGCGGACGCCCGACCGTGTTCCAGACACGGTCGAGTCATGCCGAGTCGGCCGTCGGACGGGTCACTATCGGAAGGCCCCTCCGCGCCGCGACCGTGTCTAGCGAGACACGGTCGAGTCCTGCTGCCGGCAGTGCGCGCCGGCCGTGTCGAGGCGGACACGGTCGAGTCTGTCGACGAGTCAACCCTATAAATTCGTTTTTGAGCATTTCACTCATTTCTTTCCCTTTTTCTTCACCTTCAATCGAGAGAGAGCTTGAGGGAGGGTTTTCCTTCACAAATCATTTGAGTGTTTGATTTTCTTCATCCTCCTTCGATCGTGTAGCTCGGATTGTGGATCTAGCACGTGTTCTTCGGATTATAGGGCTTGAATCTTCAAGAGGTAAGAACTCCTTCAACCCTAGTATGATTTTGGGGAGGGTTTGGTGGTGATCTTGTGTTTTAATTCGAATTAACCGATGTTGTTATTAGATTTTCATAGTATTCACGCGACCCATGGTTTTCTTGTTTTTGATTGGGATGAAATCCCGTTGTTATACCATTGACCGATTTCATTTCCTTATGCACTCTTGGTGTCCGATGAATTGTCCCAACGGGTAGAATTAGGATTAATTCTTACCTTTCCGCATTATTGAGACTTGTTGTATACCGTTGTTGTGTTAGGAGCGGATTTGGGAGGATTGTTCGGACCAAAACCTATTCCTTCGTTGTTTCCCTTGTTTCATCGTGTTCAAGGCAAGTACATGTATTACATTTCGTTATGTATATTGTGATTCTCGAAATGAATGATGAATGGTGATTTTTGGGTGCGTGAGTTGTGTTCCTTCCACCCGGAGTGTCCGACGGGATGTCTGGGGGTCGATACTAAGGGGTACGACCGTGGAAGTGGACTTGGGTGCGTGTGTGATTGAACTTCCACCCGGAGTGTCCGACGGGATGTCTGGGGGTCGATACTAAGGGGTACGGCCGCGGAAGTGGTATCCCACCCGGAGTGTTCGACGGGATGTCTGGGGGTCGATACTAAGGGGTACGGCCACGGGATACCAGTTGTGATTTTGTGACATCGTGATGATTGAAAATTGATTTGATTGTCAATCTAGTATTCCGGAATATTTATGGCAAATGATTTCTGATTAATATGATTGAGTAAAACCGTTTTTGTATATATTGTTGTGTAATTGTGTACTTGCACTAGCCATTCGAATGCTAACCCCTTAAATGGGGAAAATGCGTCTTATGCATTTCAGGTACCGGGAGGGCTGAGGAGCAGGCACGGGACACGCACGCAAAGAATGGGATGGCTTGATGATGTGGCTCGAGTCTGCAATTTTTATGTTCTGTCATTGCATGGTCGAGTATTGAAGTTAGACTGTCCATTTTGAAACTTGGTTTAAGTCCCCTGCGTGGGCAATAAATTGGTATTTAACCTCTGTTCATGTATTACGTTAAAAATGTTTTAGCCGAGGCCACGGCCTTATTTACTTTTGAGTGCATTATTCGGGACTACATTGTGGTTTATATGTCATGTGTTAGCCTGGTAGACCTCACGAGGGTTCTACGGCGTGTAATGTCCAAGTTGTGAATTGGGGTTCTCATAGTGGTTAGTACACGGAAAATGGGAGAAAATAAAGTGAGACTGTTTCTTCATTTTTCCATAATTTGTCTCTATGGGTTTATAAAATTTGACACGCTTTTATTTGGGGTTGGTCGGACCCGAATCGGAGCTGATACGATGAGAACTCGATTTTCGAAAAATTCTCATAAGGGATAGCACACCGAAAATGGGAGAAAATTGGATCGGGCCGTTTTCTTGATATTTTTTCATAATTTGTCCCTATGGGTTTATAAAATTTGACACGCTTTTATTTGGGGTTGTTCGGATTCGAATCGGAGCTGATGCGATGAGAACTCGGTTTCAGAAAATTCTCATAGTGGTTAGTACATGGAAAATGGGAGAAAATCGAGTCGGATTGTTTCTTCATTTTTTCATAATTTGTCTCTATGGGTTTATAAAATTTGACACGCTTTTAGTTGGGGTAGTTCGGACCCGAATCGGAGCTGATATGATTAGAACTCGGTTTTCAGAAAATTCTCATAGTGGTTAGTACACGGAAAATGGGAGAAAATCGAGTCGGACTGTTTTCTTCATTTTTCCACAATTTGTCCCTATGGGTTTATAAAATTTGACACGCTTTCATTTGGGGTTGTTCGGACCCAAATCGGAGCTGATGCGATGAGAACTCGGTTTTCAGAAAATTCTCATAGTGGTTAGTACACGGAAAATGGGAGAAAATTGAGTCGGTCCATTTTCTTCATTTTTCCACAATTTGTCCCTATGGGTTTATAAAATTTGACACGCTTTTATTTGGGGTTGTATGGACCCGAATCGGAGCTGATATGATGAGAACTCGGTTTTCGGAAAATCCTCATAAGGGTTAGTACACATAAAATGGGAGAAAATTTAGTCGGGCCGTTTTCTAGATATTTTTTCATGATTTGTCCCTATGTGTTTATAAAATTTGACACGCTTTTATTTGGGGTTGTTCGGACCCGAATCGGAGCTGATATGATGAGAACTCGGTTTTCGGAAAATCCTCATAAGGGTTAGTACACCGGAAATGGGAGAAAATTGAGTCGGACCGTTTTCTTGATATTTTTTCATAATTTGTCCCTATGGGTTTATAAAATTTGACACACTTTTATTTGGGGTTGTTCGGATTCGAATCGGAGCTGATGCGATGAGAACTCGGTTTCAGAAAATTCTCATAGTGGTTAGTACATGGAAAATGGGAGAAAATCGAGTCGGATTGTTTCTTCATTTTTTCATAATTTGTCTCTATGGGTTTATAAAATTTGACACGCTTTTAGTTGGGGTAGTTCGGACCCGAATCGGAGCTGATACGATGAGAACTCGATTTTTGGAAAATTCTCATAGGGGTTAGCACACCGAAAATGGGAGAAAATTGAGTCGGTCCATTTTCTTGATATTTTTTCTTAATTTGTCCCAATGGGTTTGTAAAATTTGACACGCTTTTATTTGGGGTTGTTCGGATTCGAATCGGAGCTGATGCGATGAGAACTCAATTTTTAGAAAATTCTCATAGTGGTTAGTACACGGAAAATGGGAGAAAATCGAGTCGGACTGTTTCTTCATTTTTCCATAATTTGTCTCTATGGGTTTATAAAATTTGACACGCTTTTATTTGGGGTTGTTCGGACCCGAATCGGAGCTGATACGATGAGAACTCGATTTTTGGAAAATTCTCATAGGGGTTAGTACACCAAAAATGGGCGAAAATTGAGTCGGTCCATTTTCTTGATATTTTTTCATGATTTGTCCCTATGTGTTTATAAAATTTGACACGCTTTTATTTGGGGTTGTTCGGACCCGAATCGGAGCTGATATGATGAGAACTCGGTTTTCGGAAAATCCTCATAAGGGTTAGTACACCGGAAATGGGAGAAAATTGAGTCGGACCGTTTTCTTGATATTTTTTCATAATTTGTCCCTATGGGTTTGTAAAATTTGACACGCTTTTATTTGGGGTTGTTCGGATCCGAATCGGAGCTGATGCGATGAGAACTCGGTTTTCAGAAAATTCTCATAGTGGTTAGTACACGGAAAATGGGAGAAAATTGAGTCGGTCCATTTTCTTCATTTTTCCACAATTTGTCCTTATGGGTTTATAAAATTTGACACGCTTTTATTTGGGTTGTGTGGACCCGAATCGGAGCTGATATGATGAGAACTCGGTTTTCGGAAAATCCTCATAAGGGCTAGTACACCGAAAATGGGAGAAAATTGAGTCGGACCGTTTTCTTGATATTTTTTCATGATTTGTCCCTATGGGTTTTTAAAATTTGACACGCTTTTATTTGGGGTTGTTCGGATCCGAATCGGAGCTGATGCGTTGAGAACTCGGTTTTCAGAAAATTCTCATAGTGGTTAGTACACGGAAAATGGGAGAAAATAGAGTCAGACTGTTTCTTCATTTTTCCATAATTTGTCTCTATGGGTTTATAAAATTTGACACGCTTTTATTTGGGGTTGTTCGGACCCGAATCAGAGCTGATACGAAGAGAACTCGATTTTCGAAAAATTCTCATAAGGGTTAGCACATCGAAAATGGGAGAAAATTGGACCGGGCTGTTTTCTTGATATTTTTTCATAATTTGTCCCTATGGGTTTATAAAATTTGACACGTTTTTATTTGGGGTTGTTCGGATTCGAATCGGAGCTGATGCGATGAGAACTCGGTTTTCAGAAAATTCTCATAGTGGTTAGTACACGGAAAATGGGAGAAAATCGAGTCGGACTGTTTCTTCATTTTTTCATAATTTGTCTCTATGGGTTTATAAAATTTGACACGCTTTTATTTGTGGTTGTTCGGACCCGAATCGGAGCTGATACGATGAGAACTCGATTTTCGGAAAATTCTCATAGGGGTTAGTACACCGAAAATGGGAGAAAATTGAGTCGGTCCATTTTCT
Organism: Orobanche coerulescens; assembly: GCA_033398695.1. Taxonomy (NCBI): domain Eukaryota; kingdom Viridiplantae; phylum Streptophyta; class Magnoliopsida; order Lamiales; family Orobanchaceae; genus Orobanche; species Orobanche coerulescens. Next base: position 13,291 of record JAWKAU010001075.1, read on the forward strand.
TGATATTTTTTCATGATTTGTCCCTATGTGTTTATAAAATTTGACACGCTTTTAGTTGGGGTTGTTCGGACCCAAATAGGAGCTGATATTGTAATACCCCAAATCACAAATGGGGCATTACACACCGTAGAACCCTCGTGAGGTCTACCAGGCTAACACATGACACATAAACCACAATATAATCCCAAATGATGCACTCAAAAAGTAAGTAAGGCCGTGGCCTCGGCCAAAATATTTTAACGGAGTACATGAACATAAGATAAATACCAATTCATTGCCCACGCAGGGGACTTAAAACAAGTTTCAAAGTAAACAGTCTAACTCCAGTACTCGACAAATGCAATGACAAAACATAAAAATACAGACTCGAGCCACATCATCAAGCCATCCCATCCTTTGCGTGCGTGTCCCGTGCCTGCTCCTCAGCTCTACCGGTACCTGAAATGCATAAGACGCATTTCCCCCATTTAAGGGGTTAGCATTCGAATAGCTAGTGCAAGTACACAATTACACAACATTATATACAAAATACGGTTTTTACACAATCATCTCAAACAGAAGTCATTTGCCATAAATATTCCGGAATACTACATTGGCAATCAAATCAGTTTCCAATCATCACGATATCACAAAATCACAACTGGTATCCCATGGCCGTACCCCTTAGTATCGACCCCCAGACATCCCGTCGAACGCTCCGGGTGGGATACCACTTCCGCGGCCGTACCCCTTAGTATCGACCCCGGACATCCGGACACTCCGGGTGGAAGTTCAATCACACACACCCAAGTCCACTTCCACGGCCATACCCTTAGTATCGACCCCGGACATCCCGTCGGACACTCGGTGGAAGGAACACAACTCACGCACTGAAAATCACGGTTCATCATTCATTTGAAAATCAAAACATACATAACGAAATGTAATACATGTACTTGCCTTGAATGAAAGCAAGCGAAGGAAGCAGCGAAGGAATAGGTTTCGGTCCGAACAATCCTCCCAAATCTGTTCCTAACACAATAACGGTATACACAAGTTTCAATAATGCGGAAAGGTAAGAATTAATCCTATTTCTACCCCTTGGAACGATTTGTCGGTCATAACTTGGGTATCGTCGACTATCAGTGACGAACAATGGAAAACTTGAAGTTTAAAACCACAAATCATCAATAAAACGAAGGATTATAAGTACACGATCAAATTCTAGCGATAACCAAGTGATAATTCGGACTAAAAGAGTCAAATCCCAAGAAATCCCCAAAATTCCCCCAAAATCTCAAAACAAGGGTTTTGGGAATTTTACCTTGATTCGGATGGTGAAAAGTGTTAGGAACTTGAAGAATTCACGCAAGGAGTGCCCGGTGGTAGTGAATGATGAACTTCAGTCGGAATCGGCCCTAACCCTCGTCTGTAATCGCTCAAAGCCGAGAAGGATAAGAAATAATGGAAAAATGACGAAGTTGACTACTGCTGTCCTATTTATATTAGACAGTCTTAGCGCACGCTACGCACAAACATTAGCGTGCGCTAACGGGGCGTGGAAGAACAGTCTGCCTACTGTCCTCCAGTTAGCGTGCGCAAGCTCACATAGTTAGCGTGCGCTAATATTAGGAATTAGCGTGCGTTAACGCTGAATTAGCGTACGCTACCTGGTCCAAGATCTGGCTCTTGAACCTCTGTCTGCATCGCTGAAATCGTTAGCGCACGCTACGGACCCAGTCAGCGTCGCTAACCACACGATGATAGCGCACGCAAGTAAGTCCGGTAGCGTCGCTACTCGAGCGGCGATTGATCTTGCCTGACACTGCTGCCAACAGCACAAAAGTATCGAAATGCGAAGCAAGACCAGAATCCGGAAACATAAACACGTAATAATCAAGATGACAGAGCTGAGCGTTGAAAGAGAATATAATCCCGATCACTAGAGAGTCTGAAATGAAGCAAATAAAGCGAAATTCCCCAAACTTATGAAAATTACAAAATCGGCCCAAGTGCCCGAAAAATCGCGATACAACGTCGGATTAACAAACCGAAAGTTTCAACACGACCAAATCAACCATACAAACTTATACAAATCAATAAACAACGAAAACGAACAAGTTTTACGAGAATCGAACGTACATGCGGCAAGATATAATTCAAGATGAAATTATGCAAAAACATCCTCGAAACTCGACCAGACGGAAAAACTCCAAGAACAAAATAGATTCAGAATTCCAAAACAGTGCTAAGCGAGTTGTCCGAAACGAACATACACCAAAAATAGAAATTACCGAAAATAGAAAACACGGATATTACAGATATGATGAGAACTCGGTTTTCAGAAAATTTTCATAGTGGTTAGTACACGGAAAATGGGAGAAAATCGAGTCGGACTGTTTTCTTCATTTTTCCATAATTTGTCCCTATGGGTTTATAAAATTTGACACGCTTTTATTTGGGGTTGTTCGGACCCAAATCGGAGCTGATGCGATGAGAACTCGGTTTTCAGAAAATTCTCATAGTGGTTAGTACACGGAAAATGGGAGAAAATTGAGTCGGTCCATTTTCTTCATTTTCCCACAATTTGTCCCTATGGGTTTATAAAATTTGACACGCTTTTATTTGGGGTTGTATGGACCCGAATTGGAGCTGATATGATGAGAACTCGGTTTTCGGAAAATCCTCATAAGGGTTAGTACACCGAAAATGGGAGAAAATTTAGTCGGGCCGTTTTCTTGATATTTTTTCATGATTTGTCCCTATGGGTTTTTAAAATTTGACACGCTTTTATTTGGGGTTGTTCGGATCCGAATCAGAGCTGATGCGATGAGAACTCGGTTTTCAGAAAATTCTCATAGTGGTTAGTACACGAAAAATGGGAGAAAATAGAGTCTGGCCGTTTTCTTGATATTTTTTCATGATTTGTCCCTATGGGTTTATAAAATTTGACACGCTTTTATTTGGGGTTGTTCGGATTCGAATCGGAGCTGATGCGATGAGAACTCGGTTTTCAGAAAATTCTCATAGTGGTTAGTACACGGAAAATGGGAGAAAATCGAGTCGGACTGTTTCTTCATTTTTTCATAATTTGTCTCTATGGGTTTGTAAAATTTGACACGCTTTTATTTGTGGTTGTTCGGACCCGAATCGGAGCTGATAGGATGAGAACTCGATTTTCGGAAAATTCTCATAGGGGTTAGTACACCGAAAATGGGAGAAAATTGAGTCGGTCCATTTTCTTGATATTTTTTCATGATTTGTCCCTATGTGTTTATAAAATTTGACACGCTTTTAGTTGGGGTTGTTCGGACCCGAATCGGAGCTGATATGATGAGAACTCGGTTTTCAGAAAATTCTCATAGTGGTTAGTACACGGAAAATGGGAGAAAATCGAGTCGGACTGTTTTCTTCATTTTTCCACAATTTGTCCCTATGGGTTTATAAAATTTGACACGCTTTTATTTGGGGTTGCTCGGACCCAAATCGTAGCTGATGCGATGAGAACTCGATTTTCAGAAAATTCTCATAGTGGTTAGTACACGGAAAATGGGAGAAAATTGAGTCGGTCCATTTTCTTCATTTTTCCACAATTTGTCCCTATGGGTTTATAAAATTTGACACGCTTTTATTTGGGGTTGTATGAACCCGAATCGGAGCTGATATGATGAGAACTCGGTTTTCGGAAAATCCTCATAAGGGTTAGTACACCGAAAATGGGAGAAAATTGAGTCGGACCGTTTTCTTGATATTTTTTCATAATTTGTCCCTATAGGTTTGTAAAATTTGACACGCTTTTATTTGGGGTTGTTCGGACCCGAATCGGAGCTGATATGATGAGAACTCGGTTTTCGGAAAATCCTCATAAGGGTTAGTACATCGGAAATGGGAGAAAATTGAGTCGGACCGTTTTCTTGATATTTTTTCATAATTTGTCCCTATGGGTTTGTAAAATTTGACACGCTTTTATTTGGGGTTGTTCGGACCCGAATCGGAGCTGATACGATGAGAACTCGATTTTCGGAAAATTCTCATAGGGGTTATCACACCGAAAATGGGAGAAAATTGATACACACACGAGACGAGCCATCCTTCTCCTTGACAGATCACAGTGGTGCTCCTCACGGGGACGCACTCGGTCGGAGATAACCTTTCTCGAACTATTCCTCAAGTTGAATCTTCAACTCCTGCATTTCGGTCGGGGCCATCCGATATGGTGCCTTCGATAATGGGGACGTACCGGGCTCCAACTCACTCCTGAATTCCACTACTCTATGTGAAGGCAACCAGATAACTCGTCTGGGAATACATCGTCAATTGATGACAATGATACCACGAATGATTGAACATCTCGATTGCCCTAGAATGGTCAATCGATAAAAAGTGATACAATGAATGATTGAATAACTCGATTCCCTTAGAAAGGCCAATCGATGAAAATGATACAATGAATGATTGAATGACTCGATTGTCTTAGAAAGGCCAATCGATGGAAATGATATAATGAATGATTGAATAACTTGATTGCCTTAGAAAGGCCAATCGATGAAAATGATGCAATGAATGATTGAATAACTCGATTGCGGAATTTCTCTGCTTTCGTCATAATAATAATTCTTCTGGAACAACGGGGATTATTTCCCTGAAGCACACATTCGACATCCAACGACGGAAAGATAGCGACCAAATGCTTACAAACACTGAGGATAGTATCAAGACGATCAATCCAAC
>JAWKAU010001076.1:0-17857 GCA_033398695.1 Orobanche coerulescens
ATGGTTGGATCGTATCGATTCGTTATTTGGGTCGAGTTCTTGACCGACGTCTTAAAGGTGTCCGGTAAAATGTCTTAGAGGGGTTTTCTGACGTTCTATGATTATCGTTCCTCGTATGATTGTTGATTTATGGATTATATGTTATTAGGGTCGAGTTTCTTGCGAAGAAACCGAGTTGAACCCTTCCGTTCGTTGTCGTCTTCCTTTTCGATAGCATCGGGCGTTTCGAAGCTTTCCGGTTGAGCCGTGTTCGTCGGAATACTTGCGTGCCGATTTCGAGGCAAGTACCTTGTCCATATAATTTTTCTTTTATGGATACGATAATTAGTGACCGTCTCTATATGTTTATCTGATCGTTTGTTTTGAACTTTCGAAAGATTCGGTTTAGCCGTGTTAAAGGCTTGCTTTCAAAATGCGTGTGTTTTGTGAATGGTGTGGTTTGAGAATGACTATGTGATTTCTATGGATATGTTTGGTGTTGATGTTGCACTTGGTATTGCGTGTGGACGTATATTATTTCATTTCAGTGCGTTGTGGTTGACGTGGTGTTTTGCTAAGTGTTTGATGCCTCTGAGTGAATTGTTTGAATATATGTGTTGTATCGTGCTGTGTGTGAATGTATGGATGTGGGCGGGGCCTACGGTGGCACATGGCATGCGATCATGTGGCCAGGATGCAACAAGCGATTGGTCCAACCGTGAGAGCCTAATAAAAACTACGGTGGCACATGGCATGCGATCATGTGGCCAGGATGCAACAAGTGATTGATCCAACCGTGAGCGCCATAGATAATCTACGGTGGCACATGGCATGCGATCATGTGGCCAGGATGCAACAAGCGATTGATCCAACCGTGAGATGTGTGTGATTTGTTTCGCTAGCCAGCTCGGGAGGGTCCTTCGAGGCCTCGAGTGGGATTTGTGTCTTCGTCCCGGTCCTAGGCGATGCGCGTGCGTGATTACGTTGTGTTGATTTTTATGTCCGTCGAGGACACGTGATGTTGGGCTCTGGCCCCTGTGAATAGTTGTCGGTTTTCTATTTGCGAAAACAAAACATTTGGGCTGTGACCCTGTTGATTTTGGAAAGACAAGGATTTGATAATCCTAAATTGTTTTCTATTAAAACTCCCGAGGGTATTTTAAACCATTTTGCAAACCGTTCTCGTTAATTGTGATCTTTCGGATTTGTAAAGTTTTACTCAAACTCTTGCCTTGGGAAGTATTCGTTTCATTGTATTTGAATCTTTGAGGATTCCCGGTTATTGTTATTCTTGGAACTTGAATTATATGGCTCGTATTTGCACTTTGTATTTGCACTAGCAAAACAGTGGAGTTTTGCTAACCCCCGAGTATTCGGGGTGTGGATGTCTGTATTGCATTCAGGTTTTGGAGAAGAGGACAGTGTAGGCATGAAGGATGATGAAAGATGAACGATACTAATCACACGAGGACCCGTTGATGTCGTATTGGTCTAGTTGTATTTTATTTCCGCTGTGTTGTGCGGCGATTAAAACGCCTCGATAGGCGATCGGCATCACGATCAGAGAAGCCAACCATAGAAGACACGCTCTGCGCAAACACCCAGCGATCGGCACAATACGGCGACCGTCTTTTGGTACCCAGCGATCGTCTTTTGATATCTGGCGATCGTCTTTAATGAGCGAACCAGAGGCGATCGTCTCGTGCCACGTATGGATCCAACATCCGTCAAAGTCGTCGAAGACCGAATCTTGGATGGTGGCCCACGTGCGGATCTTCAAAGGGCGCCGACAGATAGGACCTTTGACCCCAGCCTGTCATCTACCACACCTACCGGCAGGGCCGCCGAAAGGTACAAAGTGGGTCCTCCCCGGACAGCGACCCAGGATGCGTGCTGGCTTCCCATTGGCCCGCACAGCTGGCCACCAGCAGCGGCCCCAGACTTTAAGGGAACAGCCCCACGTGACGGGACGATCGGCCATCTTATTATAATATAGAAAACGGAGGTCGCCCGTGATCGCCTGAGGGGTCCCAACTACCTTGTCCCCTATAAATAGAGAACTCACTACAGTGGCAAAGAGAGGAAAATATACACGCGAATTTGCAGGCAATTACTTATACATTCTCATTGATATTCATACACACATATCATACATCCCAAGCAAGAACTCACAGATCTACATATCTGGTTCTTCCGGCAATCTACATGCTCTACAACTTAGATAACTAGAAGTCTTTACAGTCATTGTAATAGATTATAACATTAATATTTGTACTCGACAGTATATTTATTAATAACATCTCGCGAGAGTATTCAAGCCCGGGATTAACAACCCCGGCAAATCTTGTGTTGTATCTTTTCTCACAGAAGTGTTCTCGCATTTGTTTGTTACTCGATCATTCCAGCAATACTATCTCCGGATAATATTTTGGGTAACAACAATTGGCACTAGAAGGAGGGCTTCAATCTAAACCTTCATTTTTATTCTTACCGTCTCGAAGAACACTCACTGTTCTCCGGACATATACTTGAAGAAACACCCACTGTTCTTCAACAGAAAAGCCTTCAGAAAAATGACGTCTGCAACGACTTCCAAGAGAGCCACCCTAAGATCCGCCGGAAATCTCATTCCGGCCCGGACCGAATCCCAGCCCACAGCGGAAGGCAACCGTGGCGACGCTAGGCTCTCACTCCTGCCCCCAAGGGACGGTTCTAGCCTCTCACTCGATCAGTTCCAGACCGCGGAACAGATCGAGGAGGCTATAGCCATCCTCAGGGAGCGACGGAAGGCCTACGACTCACCCACCATCACTCCGTCGGCCATCCGCCGGGCAGGCAAGCGGAAGCTTAAGGGGATCTATGTTGAGAAATCGACAGAAAGCCCCGAGCCGCAGGAGAAGGCTCTCGTGAGGCGGGACGATTCCGTCTTCATCCGCCTAGGGAGCGATCCCTCATGGCGACCCGGGCACTCAGGCCCCAGCCGGGAGACATCGGAGTCCGAATCCTTTACCAGGAGTTCGGCATATCCGACTCCCAGGAGACAAGCCGGTCAGCGAGCCCCTGCTCGCCCAAGAAATGAACCCACTGGCAGGGAGCTTGTCATTCACCACGAGGCCAGGGGATCAGTACACGATCTCCTTGGCTCGCGCTCTGGGAGCCAAACGGCAAGCAGTCAGGCGACAGCGATGGCCGCCATCCAACGCCAGCTCGACGAGATGAAGGCGCTCCTGGAAAATGGGGCAGGCGCTAGGAGATCGATCGTTGGGCCAAGCGAACCACTCGCGGCTCAGATCGAGCTCGCCCCAGTCCAACCAACGATCAATCCCCCACAAACACCTCTATATGAGGGGAGATCGGATCCGGAAACCCACTTGAGCAAATTCCGGATCTACATGACCGGATGCGAAGCATCAGATGCGACCAAGTGTCGAATGTTCCCATTAACCCTAGGCGACCTCGCCCACAGGTGGTACATCTCACTACCACCCCGCTCAATTAATTGTTTTGAAAAGCTGGCGAACGACTTCACGTCGTACTTCACCGCCAAAGTTGCTCGGCCGGAAGGTCCCCACCGCGTGATAAAAATCAGGCAGGGGAAGGACGAGTCAGATGAAGATTACATCGACTGGGTAGACGAGATAGTCCTCACCGGCGAGCCCATCAGCTACGAGCTCGCTCTCCACTCAGTCCTGAGCGAATTCCACGGACGCTCGCCCATGTTCAGGCACCTCACAAAGGATATCCCCCCGACCTACTCGGTCTTCCGCGGAAGAGCCGCCGATTTCCTGGCCAGGCAGAGGATGCTCTCCCTCCGCTTAGGCGAGGGATATGCCGGAGAAGGAAAGGCATCGTCCCACGTCCAGAAGAAGGCGGTCGCCAAGCCACCCGGTGAGTTCAAAGCCTTCGAGGATGTAGAGGTCCACCTTCTCCACAACCTCAACTTATCTCCGACCCACATCTTCAACGCAATCAAGGGGCGCGAGTGGCTTTCCAAACCAAAGCCAATAAGGGACCACGGTCATCTAGACCGCAGTAAATTATGTGCCTACCACAAAAGTCCCGGCCACAACACCAGCCAATACCGCGACCTCCTCAAACAACTCTGCGACTGTTTGAGGAAGGCAAATTTGACAACTTGGTCACCAAGCCAGAGCCCCGGGCAGAGAGGACCGGAGGGCGCGAACGCCGGCAAAACGAAAGGAACCCTCCCAATCCGGTCGCCAGGATCGAGCATGAGCCGGAGTATTCCGATGAATCGATCCCTCCAATCAACCCTGGTGGTCGGATCAATATGCTTCAAGCAGGAGGTGGAAACCTCGTGGGCCTTTCCCTGGTTTCCACTATGTCAAACAGGAAGCGAAAATCCGAACTGAGGGCGTTCGCCGGGGTCCATGTCGTGGTGCCTCCAGAGCCAACCATTTCTAAAGACGCGCTCATCACCTTGTCCAACAAGGACAGGGAGGGAGTACAATGCCCCAAAGAGGATGCATTGGTGATCTCAGCTTGTATCCTTGGAAAGACGGTCGATCGCGTGCTGGTCGACAATGGAAGTTTCTGCAACATCATATTCAAATCCGCCCTGGACCAGCTCGGCAACTTGACCAAATTCATCAAGCCGTTCGACACCGTGCTCCAAGGGTTCGGCGACAATACAGTCCAAGCCTACGGAAGGATCAAGCTCTCTGTCGAGCTAATATGCTTTTACGATCCCGAGGTTAGGATTACTAGGAACCTAAATTTTGTAATCATAGATAGGCCCAGCATCTATAATGGGTTCCTAGGTCGTCCCTTTCTAGAAACCTTTGAGGCGGTCGCCTCGTCTTTATTTTACTATATCAAATTCCCCACTGCCGATGGGACGGTCGGTACTGTAAAAGGAGATCAGCTAATGGCAAAAAGATGTTTGAATTACTCCTATGTTGTTACTTCTTTCAATACTCCCCATGCTATATATAACATTGAAGCAATCGACGATCAACCCATGGAGATCGACGAGCCAAGTACATTGTACCAACCCGACTCAGAGGACGTCATCTCGGTTCGATTAATGGACGACATCGAGCCAAGGATCGGTTTCGAGCCAAGTCTCGACATCGATCCAAGGATCGAGTCCGGAAATCGTTCCAAACGAGAGGCGACCGTCCCCATCGAAGAGTTGGAGAGTATAACGATAGATCCGGCTCATCCAGAACGGGAAGTACAGATCGGCGCAAGCATCAACCGCGAATTAAATGGGGATCTGATCAATTTGCTATGTAAGAACATCGGAGTCTTTGCCTGGTCGCATCAAGATATGGTTGGCATAAACCCTGAGCACGCTTGCCACTATCTAAAGATCGACCCGGCAATGAAACATGTTCACCAAAAACGTAGGAAATTCGGTCCCGAGAAATACGCGGCGCTCGACATAGAAATCCAAAAGTTACTCAACAACAAATTAATCGGGGTAGCTACAGACGAACCACAATGGGTCGCCAACGCGGTACTCGTCAAAAAGCCAACTGGTTCCTGGAGATTATGCATCGATTTGACCGATCTCAACGCGGCATGCCCAAAAGATCACTTTCCAATGCCTCATATTGATCGCTTGGTCGATAGTACAGTAGGTTGCGAAATGATGTCATTTATGGATGCATTCGCCGGATATCATCAAATCCCAATGGCGGAGAAAGACATAAAACACACATATTTCCACACGGAAAAAGACATACTTTTGGGTTCGAACGCCATTCGGCTTGAAAAACGCAGGGGCAACCTACCAGCGACTAGTCAACAGAATGTTCGCCAATCGGATCGGAAAGACCATGGAGGTCTACATTGACCACATCGTGGTCAAAAGCCTCAAGAAGGAAGATCACCTCAATGATCTCGCCGAGACGTTCGCCATCCTCGAAAAATTCAACATGAAGCTAAACCCCAAGAAATGCAACTTCGGGGTGGGCTCCGGGAAATTCCAGGGGCACATTGTGAGCCAAAGGGGGATCGAGGCGAACCCCACCAAGATACAGGCGATCCTTGACATGCAGGAGCCGCGGAACATCAAGCAGGTGCAACGCCTCACAGGTTGTCTAGCCGCCCTCAACCATTTCATATCCCGTCTCGGCGATAAAAGTAAGCCATTCTTCGCGACCATAAAGAACAAGAAGTTCGCATGGACGAAGGAGAGTCAGGTAGCGTTCGCAAAATAAAGGAATATCTATCTAACCCCCAGATACTGGCAAAGCCGATCCCCGGTGAAAAACTATTCCTTTATCTGGCAGCCTCGGAGGTCGCAATGAGTGCCGTTTTGGTGCGAGCGGACAAGTCCACTTACCGATCTACTATGTTAATCAAGCACTCCATGACGCTGAGACACGTTACACACCATTGGAGAAGATCGCCTACGCCCTTGTCATGAGTGTTCGTAAGCTAAGGGCTTATTTCTTCGAACATCAGGTGGAAGTCCTGACAACTCTACCACTAAGGCAAGTTCTACACCGACCAGACACCAACGGGCGACTCCTCAAGTGGTCACTGGAGATCTCCCAATACGGTATCACATACGCTCCTCGCACGGCGATCAAAGGTCAAGCTCTGGCGGATTTCGTGGTGGAACTAACGTTCCCACACAGTCCAACCCAGATCGGCCGACCTGCCTGGAAGCTATATGTGGATGGCTCTGCGACCAATTCGAGAGTAGGGGGAGGAATCGTCCTCATCAGCCCCGACGGACAAAGTTTCACTAATGCTGTGCGTTTCAGTTTTCGAGCGACCAACAATGAACCGAATACGAAGCCTTGGTAGGCGGGCTCGATTTAGCCCTCGCCCTGGATGTTCGTCGCCTCCATATCTTCATGGACTCCCTCTTGGTCGTAAACCAAGTCAAGGGAGAATATGAGGCACGCGGCGAACAGATGGTCAAATACCAAGAGCTGGTCGCCGAAACATGCATGAAATTTGAGGAAGTGCTAATCGAACAGGTCCCGAGAGAGCACAACTCCCAAGTCGATGCCCTATCCAAGCTAGCGTCATCAGATGGGGCAGCTGATTTCTCCAATATCCAAATCACAAAGTCAGCAAGTCCGACGATCGACAGAAGCCTGGTTACCACGGTTGCCATCGCCGAGGAGAACTGGATGACTCTGTTCATTAAATACTTAAAGGACGGAACGGTCCCTGACGACCGTGTTAAAGCTCGCCAACTCGAGCTCCGTGCGACTAGATATACCCTATTGGACGACCGGCTTTACAAGCGAGCCTTCAGCCTTCCCCTCCTCAAGTGTATTACACCGGAGGAAGGTCGGCTCGTTTTAGCCGAGATCCATGACGGGATTTGCGGAAACCATGCGGGTGGGCGAGCTCTCATCCATAAGACAACCAGGCAAGGTTTTTTGTGGCCATCACTTCAGAAGGATGCGATCGCCTATGCCAGATCGTGTCATAGGTGTCAAATAATGGCCCCAGCATTAAACTATCCCCCGAACAGCTCATCTCCATGTATAGCCCTTGGCCATTTGCGCAATGGGGCATCGACCTTATAGGTCCCTTGCCGATGGCTCCAGGGGGCTGTAAGTTCGCCATCGTAGGGCTCGACTATTTCACCAAATGGGCTGAGGCCGAACCGCTCAACAAGATCGGCCAAGAGCAAGTGATCAAGTTTACCTGGAGAAACATCATATGCCGATTCGGCCCGCCTGTGCCATCATCTCCGACAACGAAAGCGCTCGACGGCCTAGAAGTCATGCACTCGTGAGAAGTGGGGAATCAAAAGGTTGTTTTCTGCACCCTATCACCCTCGCATTTAACGGATGTAGAGGTCAGAACAAAATCCTCAAACACACAATTAAAGCGCGACTCGAAACCAGGCAAGGGCGATGGGCGAGCGAGCTCCCAGACGTTTTGTGGTCTTATCGAACGACGACCCGTAATTCAACCGGCAAAACCCCATTCGCCCTCGCCTTCGGAACAGAAGCAGTGATTCCTTCAGAGATCGCCATCCTCAGCCATCGAACCGAACAAGAGATGATGACCGACAATGACGTGGCCCGACGAATCGACCTAGATATGCTCGAAGAAAGACGACAATGAAGAACACAATCCACAAAAGGAAAGCCGAGAAGTTCTTCAATTCAAAGGTCAAAGAAAGAAGGTTTCAAGTGGGCGATCTCGTCCTCAAGAAGATCCAAACCCACACAGGCGTTTTTGGTCCAAACTGGGAAGGACCTTTCAGGATATCTAAATGGCTAACTAAGGGAGCCTACGAGCTGGAACATCCTGACGGTACTCCGGATCAATATTCCTGGAACGCCGTGCATCTGAAAAAATACTACCATTGAAAATTTTGTATACATTTTCAAATGCCCAATGTACAAGGAATATAATGAGATTTTTCCTATCCCATCTATTCTAGCGATCGCCCCACCAGGCATATCGCATATCGTCGACGATCGTCGCTCATGGCGATCCGAGGTAGAATCAATACAGCCATGGTCCTGGAGGTCGATGGAACCGACAGCTTCGCCCATGCAAGGTTCCTTTGGGCTGAGATCGCCCATCCTTCGTTTAAATACGAGGCCGGCGTAGCCGAAGGACCCTCCAAGATAATCAGTTGACACGTTCGTACGCCCTCAAGGTTCGTCATCTGGACATGGTGAACCCGGACAATGCGACGTGCCACTACCCCCGTCTCAACGTACACCATCGAGGGTCGCCATCTTCATGGCGGGCCGAGGTGGAAGCCGAGCAAACGAGCCACGGGCGTGGAGTCGAATAAACCGACGACGCCCCGTGCAAGGACTCCTCCAGACCAAGATCGCCCGCCTTTCGTTTAAATACAAGGCAGGCATAGCCTAGCGGAGGACCCTCACAATAAAGTGAATCGCGGGATAGGCAATATCCCTCGCACAAAAAGACACGGTTGTGGAGATCGGTCCATCGAACTCCGCGATCGTGCACGATTCCCCAAAGTCGGCAAAACTAAGGATAGCTCACCGAACATATTATTTTTTCTCCCTTGCTTACAATAAGTAAACAAAAACAAGGGGCAAAGGAGGGGAGCTAGTCCTAAATGCGATCGAGAGGAAGGAACCGCACCCGATCGGCTTTGCTCAAACACACGCAGGACGATTGGCATTGTTCAACAATATTTACAAGTAATAATTTCGATTCGAAACATGTTAATACATTCAACATTCAAACAACCGGTCGGACGAACAAGACATCGGATGCAATCATACACTTACTTGTAAAAATTGCACGCAAACATTCATGGGCAATCGTACATAAAAGACACAGTGTGAAAAAAGAGTACTTTATTCATAACAAAGATGTCGTACACTGTGGAGCCCGAAGGCATTACAAAGAGAAAGCAGAAAAATTACAAGATATAAGAAAAACAAAACATCTCTCAAGGTCCCACCGGCTGGTCTTCGCCCTCAGGAGGCGGATTGGCATGCGCGCGCCCATCGGCCTCAGGATGAATGAGTTTACCAGGATACCAACTCAAGTCGATCCCGAGGTCGACGAGGTCAAGGATCGGCAGAGAGAACTCCGGGTGCAGAGGGTGCTCAAGTGCATAGGCTTTGAAGCTCTCCATCAAGGGACCGATCTCGATCCCTGCCTTTTTGGCGGCTCGAACGGCATCAGCATAGGCCACATAATAGGCGAACTCGCCGACGAGCGCAATATTGAGGTAGGGATCAGTCTCGATCGCCTTGAGCTGCCCTCTCAACTCCACGACCGTCTTCTCAGCCTCCGCCAGCTCGACCACCTTGGCGGCATTTTCTCCTTTGGCCTTCTCCAGCTCTCTCCTCGCCGCCTCCAGCTCGCCGCTGAGCCGATCCACCATCGCCTTCAGCCCGACCGCCTCCTCCTGCGAAGCCGCATGCTTCCGGTGAGTTTCTTTCTCCTGATCACGGAACCGATCGGCAGCCTCCTTAGAGCGGCTCAGCTCTTACTTCAGTCGGTCGACGTCCTGTTTAGCTCGTTTGGTCGTCTCTACGTACTCCTTCTCCATAGAATGGATCCGGTTGGCATATTCAATGTTTGCATTGCGAGCGGCCTCGAGATCGTTATGGAGGCGAGCAGTGGAGGGTCGCCCCTCAAAATCCTTGGCAGCCTGGACGGCCATCGTCGCCGTCTGAAGAGCCAGGGCAATGGTCGCCTGCATGGTATCTCCAGATCGCCGATGAGCGATCGCATCAAGATCGGTCGTCCAGGCCTTGGGCAGTGAGGTGATGGCCTTCTGGACGTAGGTAGGGACGTAGAGGGACTTTGGTGGAGACTTACTCGACAAGAAGTCGAGCACCCTGGGAGCGACGCTGGTCAAGAAGACGAATCTGCAACAAAACAAAAATGACAAGGGAGTTAGTCTATATCTCACTCAAAATGCCTAACTCAGAAATTTTAATCCAATCTTACCTATTGACCATCTCGGGATCGCGGCCAAAATAAGGCTTGCCCCGAGAGGTTTCCGCCTCAGCGATCGCCACCTTCTTTTAAAAGCCGCCCGATGACCTGGACCCGGACACCGAGGGCCTAGGGCCTGATCCCTCCACCATTGGAATGGCAGAGATAGGAGCCACAGCAACTGGAGGCTCCAGAATGGAAACATCCGCCTCAGTGGTCGGCGGGGACTCCTACGGTCTCCGCCTCTTGCGGCGCTGAAGTTGTTCCTCATCTTGAACTTCCGGTTTGGCGACCGTCACCTCAGCAGCCTCACCACCGGAGCAGGGCGAGATGTCGTCGCAGGAACGCGACCAGTCTTCTTACCCAAGTGAAGGGGACCGACGAGTCCCGGGTTTGACATGGCGATCTCTGGCGGTGGCTCGGCAAAAAGGGGAAAGTGAATCTCTGTCAAAGAAGAAATACAAAGATGTTAGACAACTACTTAAACGCTACGACCTCCTGGAGACGATCGTCAAGTAAGGAAGCACCACTTAAGTTTATACCTGGAGCTCTCAAGTGTCGAGGGAAGCGAAACAACCGAGCCTCTAACCGATGAAGTTCGTTACCTAGCGAGCGAACGTCTATGAAGGAATCCGGCAAGGCACGAATCCGCTCCCAAACGATCAAGAAATCGAAAGGGTGATCGCTGATCGCTGGAACGAGAGGTCCTGTAAAAAGAAAACGAAATTAGATCAGTCCAAGACAAGCTCGATCAAAGGGAGAGTTAAAATCCTTACTCGGATTCCTCTCCCGAAAATTGGTAGGAATATCCAACTCCTCCTCCGGCCTGTCATTCGATGCCGATCGCCACGCTCCGCCGACCCAGCACCATTTCGCCAGATCGCCCCGGGATTTGTTCGGCACACTGAGGACCACTCTTCCCATTCGGCCTTGGATATGATTACCGCCGATCGACCCTTTCTGCGCAGCCAGTTTAAACAGATAGTTCATCTCCATCGCAGAAAGGAGGCGAAACAACCGGTGACCGCCAAACAGTGTCAAAGTGCAGATGACCTGTAGCCAAGCATTCGGCGTCAGTTGGAGCGGTGCCAAATTCCAGGCGATCAACAAGTAGGAGACGGCGAATGGGAGAGGGAATCGCATACCGGCCTCCATGATCATCTCACTAACGGCGACCATTCCCTCGGGCAGTTGATCGGCACGTTCATTTTCCGATGGCACGTGCAGAGAGACGTCAGAGGGAATATGATATTTTGCCCTCTAGCGGTTCACGTCTTTCCGGGTCGCCGAACTCCAGATCTTACCAAGGGTCCACTGAGACGGGTCGGCGGCCCGAAACACCGTCCGTTTCAGATGTTCATAAGGATGAGCGGTGGAATAGGCTTCGAAGTCAAATTCCGGACAGGGTCCGGCGATCCCCTTCATAATCTTGGCAAAAGCCATATAGGCGAGGCCAAATACACTATGCCGTTCCCAAGTTAGCCGCTCCAGTTCGTCCTCATCCACCGACGAGCCCCCCTGCTCCGCCGTCGCCGCTGTCCTCGCCACTGCAGCCTCGTTGAAAATCTCTTCGAGTTCTGCGGGTGCAATCCCGCACGAATGGCCTCAACGGCTGTTTCCATGTCAACTCCAACGAGAATCTCCTCCCGGTCAGGCGAAGCCGCGACGGCGAAAGAACTTCCGGTCTCGAAGGTCTTGGATTCTCCCGACATATTATAAAAAGTAGAGGGAGAAAGAAGATTGATTTTTCTTACCTAAAGAAAGGAAGACGATCGGCACAAGAAGCTCCGGAAAATTCTGCAGAGTTTCGGCTAAAAATGCGAGGATGCGTGAAGGGTGAAAATGAAGAAGCCCTAGCCCCTTTTATAGATGGAGGCGAGGGCCTCTGTGTAAATAGGCAGAAGTCCGAGGGCTGAATAGCAACCGTCAGTGAGGGGACGCATTAAATGCTGCCCTCGAATCCCGCGTGTGCTTCTTTTCGAGGGCACGACAGACGACAAGTCTGACAAACCGTCGGGATCCTCCAACAGTAGCGCGACGCGTGTCCTTTCAACGTTTCGAGAGACCGCCTTCATTTCCCGCTACTCCCAGCGCAAAAAGAGATCGTCCAAAGTTGAAAGCAGATCGCCTGATCGACTAAACATCGGCGATCGCCAACAGTGCCACCTCACCCCGTGTCTTCAACATCGAGGTGAGCTGGGGGGCAATTGTTGTGCGGTGATTAAAACGCCTCGATAGGCGATCGGCATCACGATCAGAGAAGCTAACCATAGAAGACATGCTCTAGGCAAACGCCCAGCGATCGGAACAATACGGCGACCGTCTTTTGGTACCCAGCGATCGTCTTTTGATATCTGGCGATCGTCTTTAATGAGCGAACCAGAGGCGATCGTCTCGTGCCACGTATGGATCCAACATCCGTCAAAGTCGTCGAAGACTGAATCTTGGATGGTGGCCCACGTGCGGATCTTCAAAGGGCACCGACACATAGGACCTTTCACCCCAGCCTGTCACCTACCACACCTACCGACAGGGCCGCCGAAAGGTACAAAGTGGGTCCTCCCCGGACAGCGACCCAGGATGCGTGCTGGCTTCCCATTGGCCCGCATACTGCCACCCGGCTGCCCTAGATTTTAAGGGAAATTTCACGTGACGGGACGATCGGCCATCTTATTATAATATAGAAAACGGCGGTCACCCGCGATCGCCTGAGGGGTCCCAACTACCTTGTCCCCTATAAATAGAGAACTCACTACAGTGGCAAAGAGAGGAAAATATACATGCGAATTTGCAGGCAATTACTTATACATTCTCATTGATATTCATACACACATATCATACATCCCAAGCAAGAACTCACAGATCTACATATCTGGTTCTTCTGGCAATCTACACGCTCTACAGCTTAGATAACTAGAAGTCTTTACACTCATTGTAAAAGATTCTAACATTAATATTTGTACTCGACAGTATATTTATTAATAACATCTCGCGAGAGCATTCAAGCCTGGGATTAACAACCCCGGCAAATCTTGTGTTGTATTTTTTTCTGACGGAAGTGTTCTCGCATTTGTTTGTTACTCGATCATTCCAGCAATACTATCTCCGGATAATATTTTGGCTAACAACACGCTGCAGTATTTTTCCCCGTTGTACGGGAGCATTTTGTATTCGACCCCTGCGTGGACATGTAATTTGTTAGAGTTGTATGTTTTTATTGAAAGGCCAAATCGGTCTACTGAGTCTTTTTAGCCTTAAAGGCATTGTCGAGTTGTTCGTTTGTTGTTACCAGCCTCGTAGATCCTTGAGAAAAAGTTCTACAGCGTGTAATATCCCTGAGCGGATTGGGGGTGTTACATAAATGGTATCGGAGCTTAGGTTGTGGAAACCTAGGCTGTTGGGTCAGTGGTGTCTGTTGAGTTTTTGTCTCGTCGGATTTTGTCTGACTGAGTCGTGTCGCGACGCGTCGTCTGAGTTTGTTGGTCGTGATTAGTATCGCGGGCGATGATCATCTTCGTGCAACCTGTGGATGTAAGCCTCCCTTCTATGTGTTTGTGCCTCGTCTGATGCGAATTACTAGTATGATTATGTGTTAAGTGACGGAATCTTTATGCAGATTTTTAGTCTCATGATTGCATTTATGTGACTCTCATATTTCGTCTATATGAGGAGCGATGTCGCTGCTAATGTATTTTCGCACTGTATTTTATCCGCTGCGTGAGTCCTTTCAAAATGACTTTCAGTATTTTGCAAACTGATTTTTACTTCATAAAACTGACTCCCTTAGTCGAGTTTTGGCATTTTGGCCTTGAATATTTTATGACGGTTTGATAAATGATCATGTGAGTTTTTAGGCATTCTAGCCTAATAGATTTTTGAAAACCTTGAGTATCTTAGAAAATAAATTTCGAGACGTACCTTTAAAATGAATTATTTTCTCGCGGTACTTTCAATGTGCCTTCTAGTGCCGCAATATGTTTCAAAATTATTCCAATTGAGGACCAAAATATTTTGAGATATTTTCAATTATTTTTAAAAATGCAGTTGCTTAGACCCAAGTGTCGAATATTTCTGAAAGTTTCAATTTAAAGGAGAGTGTCCTCATTTTATCAAATGCAAGATGGTTTTCAAAGTCTCGATAATGGTGTTTGTACAACTTTTTGAAAATGTGATACTCAAGATCAACTAGTGTTTTCCAAATTGTTTTTCAAAATATGGTTTTCGTTTTCTTTAAAACCTATCAATTCCCGTTTGCGGTCCGGGAATGTATGTATGATGTTCGCATTGTCATTATGATGTTAGCTTCCGAATATGATCGAATTGGTGGCATGAACGTTGAGGCGTTGCCACGTATTTATAGTACTAGCCCTCTGTGAGAGGTGTGAACTGGTATTTACTGTTTGTCGCATCGTGGTGATTTACGTGTTGTCGCACGAGTGTGAGCTGTTGAAGCTTGGGTTTGTACGTTTGTGTACATGTATGATTGTTTCATGATGTTTGTAATTATGTGCTGGTTATTGTTCGGGCCGTTGAGGTCGCCGAACGATACCGTCGTTGCTGTAGTGTTTGTGTGTGTATTACTTTACGATGGTAATCGTTGTATATGATATGTGTTATGATTCCTTGTTGTGCTGGGTTGGCATCTCCGCTATGTTGTTTTGCGACGTTATGCCCCATTGTATCTATCATTTGTATATTCGGTATGCCGAGCCGAGGTGTTTCAACCGTGGTGTGCCGGGGGCATGCACGTACCAATTGTCCTTCTCGTCAGTAACGCATTTCAAGTGTGGACCCGAGAGACACAGGATCCAGTTTCGCGAGTTGGGTTCCGAGTCTTTCGGGGCGTGAAATTCAGTACAGATATCAGGATCGGCTCTAAGAGGCCCATGGGAAATGTTTCCATCAGCTGCTTTTGTGTTGTTGCCTTGTTTACGTTATTGTGAGTAGCAGGGACGACCTTCTTTTATAAGAGGCCGAAGGTAATACCCGCATTGTTTTTGGACTTCTGCATTTCCTCTTTCTCAAGTCTATCGACTCGCTCGTGTTTGTTGATACTTTCTGAACTTGTTCTGTATTTTGGTTTCATCGTTCGAATGAGCTGTGATCTTGTTTTGGGTCGATCTGGTTATCGCTGTGACTTTTCCGAGTTCGGTTCGTTTCTTGTGAACCTTGTCTGGAAGTAACACCTTTTGGTTAAACTAGTTCTTTAATTCGAAGTGGATTGGATTTTAAACTTCTGTATTTTCGACTCTGTCGACTCGTTTATGTTCGTTAACATTTTCTGAGCTTGCCCTGTCCATTTTGTTGATCGAACGAGTGTGGTATTGTTTCGGAATAACTCATTTGTCGTTGTGACTTTTCTATTGCTATTCCCTTTCCTGTGGATCTTATGTGAGTGCACATCTTGTTGTTCTCACCGGATCATGTTTTGTCTCGAGTCGAGATGTGAACCTCGGAGTTTTTGTTTGAATTTTATTGTTCTTCGAGATTCGAACATGATTGTTCAAATTTTGTTGTCTCGATCGTTTGATTGTTCGGCTTTTGTTGATCTCGTTTCGTGAGTGTTGAACGTTCAGGCTCCTTCGTAATTCCCTTAAGTTCGGGAAATTAGTCTCGTTTTCGATCTTCCAACCCTTGGGCGGTGGAATTCTGTATTTGTTCAGCGATTGGCTCGCGTTTTGATTGATGTACCGTTGGGTGGTCAATCGTGTTGATTTTCATTCGTTGTGTTTTGTGATTGTTAGGATAATTGACTTGATTGTATTATCTGTTTGATGACGCTTGTCACCTGTTGGTGTTATTATGTCTCTACCGGTGGCGTTGTGTTGGTCGTCGTGGAGCGTGTTTTCACGCCGTATATTCCTTTGCGCTGCTTGTAACGTTTCGCCGTTGGGCGTAAGTTACGCATTCTTGTGTATCTCATTGATATATTCCTGGTGGTATATTTCTTCTCCCTACTTGTTTTAAGTTTCGGGACGAAACTTCTTTTTAGGAGGGTAGAATGTAATACCCGTAATTTCGATTTCTGGTAATTTCTTTTTTTTGGCGAAAGTCCGTTTTGATGACTCGCTCATGACCTTTTCCTCATTTCGAGAATGTTTAATTCTGCACTTTTTCTCATCCGAGTTCGTTTCGGTGTCGTTTTGTTTAGTTCCGTGATTTTTGGCGACTTTTCCGCACTTGAACTCGATTCTTGCGAACCTCGTTCGAAACTGCTGTTTTGAGTTTCCCGTAAGTCCGTTTAACTTTGTTAGACGTGTTGTGAACTTCGGTTTGGTTATTTGATTACGTATCGTGATTTTCGGGCGTTTTGGGCCATTTTCGTAATTTCCCAAAGTTTGGGGTAATTACTTTCCGTTGTCGAATTTTGAGCCTTCGGGTGGTCGGAATTGTGTGTTCTCTTAGTGTTCGAATTCGTCTTTGCGAGTACTTCGTAACCATATCTTCGATTCGTATTCAGGTTCGGGTTTCGGGGTCGTTCGGGCCGTCGGAGTTGGCCCCGGCCGAGTCATGGCCGGGCAGTCTGGGCCCAGGCCGGCACTGGCCGAGTTACGGCCGGTAGTGCTCGGCAGTTACGTACGTAAGGCCGGTTACGTACGTAAGCCTCGGCCGGTTACGTACGTAACGATGCCGGCATTTCTGGGCAGAGACTTCGGCCATGGCCGGTTACGTACGTAAGGGCCCGGCCGGTTACGTACGTAAGGGCCCGGCCGGTTACGTACGTAAGCGTCCGGCAGTGTCCGGCTATATAAGGCCTGGCAGCATGTTTTTCACCCATTTTCTCACTCGTTTTCTTCCCTCTTGTGGCTGGAGCTTGGTTAATCATGGAGGAATGTTGTTATACAATTAATCCATGAAGTTTTGAGGTTCATATCATCAATCATCCATCCTATAACATCCTCCGATCTACCGAATCAGGTCAGATTTCCTAGAAATCTAGTTTTGGGGAATTTGGGTGTTTTGGTTGTTTTCATCCGTTTAATCCGATTTAACTTAGGATTGTGATGGATTGATGATTATTTAGATGTATTATATCATTTTCCTTGTTATTCCATGGTTGGATAGTATCGATTCGTTATTTGGGTCGAGTTCTTGACCGAC
The DNA here is from genome assembly GCA_033398695.1 of Orobanche coerulescens. Taxonomy (NCBI): domain Eukaryota; kingdom Viridiplantae; phylum Streptophyta; class Magnoliopsida; order Lamiales; family Orobanchaceae; genus Orobanche; species Orobanche coerulescens. The sequence continues at coordinate 17,467 of JAWKAU010001076.1, forward strand.
GCCTTAAAGGTGTCCGGTAAAATGTCTTAGAGGGGTTTTCGGGCATTCTACGATTATCCTTCCTCGTATGATTGTTGATTTATGGATTATATGTTATTAGGGTGGAGTTTCTTGCGAAGAAACCGAGTTGAACCCTTCCGTTCGTTGTCGTCTTCCTTTTCGATAGCATCGTGCGTTCGAAGCTTTTCGGTTGAGCCGTGTTCGTCGGAATACTTGCGTTCCGATTTCGAGGCAAGTACCTTGTCCATATAATTCTTGTTTTATGGATACGATAATTAGTGACCGTCTCTGTATGTTTATTTGATCGTTTGTTTTGAACTTTCGAAAGATTCGGTTTAGCCGTGTTAAAGGCTTGCTTTCAAAATGCGTGTGTTTTGTGAATGGTGTGGTT
>JAWKAU010001077.1:0-17163 GCA_033398695.1 Orobanche coerulescens
GATTTTCCCTAGAAGTACCCCTAGGGAAATGATCGAAAGTTGAAATTTTGGATTCGATTCGTAATCGATATTTGATCTCAAAAAGTTATAGGTCTTAGAATAAAGTTTGAGCGCCGATAATCGTCCCAATCGGATAAATGCTTAGAGATATGGTCAAAAGCAGTTTACGAGGCCACGGCAGCGCAATTAGAGGAGGCCCCGATGAGCTTCTTTTAGGCACATGCCACCGTTTGACCATATCTCCTTCGTTATTTATCGGATTGGGTCGATTCTTGCTGCTATGGGAGGCTAATTCAAAGGCCTACGACATGGGGCGAGATCGATACGATAATCGTCAATTTTGTGGACACTTCCGGATGTTTTTTGCCGTTTCTCAATTGCTGTTCCTCCATTGTTTTGGCCATATCTGCTTCGTTATTCGTCCGATTGGGTCGATTCAAGCGGCGTTGGAAAGATTATTCAAGGTACTATAGATATAAAAAATCAAAATCGAAATTTGATTCCCGGATTCATGGTGAGAGGCTCGAATAAAAGGAAGGACACATTCTGGGATATATTCGGCGGATCTACAGGTGATAGAAGCTTGCAAATAACAAAATCTCATCACGGGACACTATAAATAAATATCCGTGCAATCCTGGACAAAAAAATTGAATTTTTATTTCGAAATTTTTTCAGGTGATTTTCCCTAGGGGTACCCCTAGGGGAAATGATCGAAAGTTGGAAATTTTGGATTCCAGTTCGTAATCGATATTTGATCGCATAAAGTTATAGGTCTTCGAATAAAGTTTCTAACGCTTCGATAATCGTCCCAATCGGATAAGTAACGCAGGAGATATGGTCAAAACAGTTTCTGAGGCCACGACGACGCAATTAGAGGAGGCCCCCGATGAGCTTCTTTTTCCGGCACATGCCACCGTTTCGGCCATATCTCCTTCGTTATTTATCGGATTGGGTCGATTCTTGCTGCTATGGGAGGCTAATTCAAAGGCCTACGACATGGGGCGAGATCGATACGATAATCGTCAATTTTGTGGACACTTCCGGATGTTTTTTGCCGTTTCTCAATTGCTGTTCCTCCATTGTTTTGGCCATATCTGCTTCGTTATTCGTCCGATTGGGTCGATTCAAGCGGCGTTGGAAAGATTATTCAAGGTACTATAGATATAAAAAATCAAAATCGAAATTTGATTCCCGGATTCATGGTGAGAGGCTCGAATAAAAGGAAGGACACATTCTGGGATATATTCGGCGGATCTACAGGTGATAGAAGCTTGCAAATAACAAAATCTCATCACGGGACACTATAAATAAATATCCGTGCAATCCTGGACAAAAAAATTGAATTTTTATTTCGAAATTTTTTCAGGTGATTTTCCTGAGGTACCCAGAAATGATCGAAAGTTGGAAATTTTGGATTCCGATTCGTAATCGATATTTGATCGCATAAAGTTATAGGTCTTGAATAAAGTTTCTAACGCTTCGATAATCGTCCCAATCGGATAAGTACTTGGAGATATGGTCAAAGCGATTTACGAGGCCACGACGACGCAATTAGAGGAGGCCCCCGATGAGCTTCTTTTTCCGGCACATGCTACCGTTTCGGCCATATCTCCTTCGTTATTTATCGTATTGGGTCGATTCTTGCTGCTATGGGAGGCTAATTCAAAGGCCTACGACATGGGAGGCTAATTCAAAGGCCTACGACATGGGGCGAGATCGATACGATAATCGTCAATTTTGTGGACACTTCCGGATGTTTTTTGCCGTTTCTCAATTGCTGTTCCTCCATTGTTTTGGCCATATCTTGCCGTTATTCGTCCGATTGGAGTCGATTCAAGCGGCGTTGGAAAGATTATTCAAGGTACTATAGATATAAAAATCAAAATCGAAATTTGATTCCCGGATTCATGGTGAGAGGCTCGAATAAAAGTAAGGACACATGCAGGATATATTCGGCGGATCTACGGGTGATAGACTCTTGCAAATAACAAAATCTCATCACGGGACACTATAAATAAATATCCGTGCAATCTGGACAAAAAAATTGAATTTTTATTTGAAATTTTTTCAGTGATTTTCCTAAGGTACCCCTAGGGAAATGATCGAAAGTTGGAAATTTGGATTCGATTCGTAATCGATATTTGATCGCATAAAGTTATAGGTCTTGAATAAGGTTTCTAACTCTTGAGAATCGTCCCAATCGGATAAGTAACGAAGGAGATATGGTCAAAGCAGTTTACGAGGCCACGGCGACGCAATTAGAGGAGGCCCCGATGAGCTTCTTTTTCCGGCACATGCCACCGTTTGACCATATCTCCTTCGTTATTTATCGGATTGGGTCGATTCTTACTGCTATGGGAGGCTAATTCAAAGGCCTACGACATGGGCGAGATCGATCGATAATCGTCAATTTTGTGGACACTTAGGATGTTTTTGCCGTTTCTCAATTCTTTGTTCCTCCATTGTTTTGGCCATATCTCCTTCGTTATTCGTCCGATTGGAGTCGATTCAAGCGGCGTTGGAAAGATTATTCAAAGTACTATAGATATAAAAAATCAAAATCGAAATTTGATTCCCGAATTCATGGTGAGAGGCTCGAATAAAAGTAAGGACGCATTACAGGATATATTCGGCGGATCTACGGGTGATAGACTCTTGCAAATAACAAAATCTCATCACGGGACACTATAAATAAATATCCGTGCAATCTGGACAAAAAATTGAATTTTTATTTGAAAATTTTTCAGTGATTTTCCCTAGGTACTAGGGGAAATGATCGAAAGTTGGAAATTTTGGATTAGGTTAATGTCGATATTTGATCGCATAAAGTTATAGGTCTTGAATAAAGTTTCTAACGCAGCGATAATCGTCCCAATCGGATAAGTAACACAGAGATATGGTCAAAAGCAGTTTACGAGGCCACGGCGGCGCAATTAGAGGAGGCCCAGATGAGCTTCTTTTTAAGCACATGCCACCGTTTCGGCCATATCTCCTTCGTTATTTATCGGATTGAGTCGATTCTTGCTGCTATGGGAGGCTAATTTAAAGGCCTACGACATGGGCGAGATCGATACGATAATCGTCAATTTTGTGGACACTTCCGGATGTTTTTTGTCGTTTCTCAATTGCTGTTCCTCCATTGTTTTGGCCATATCTCCTTCGTTATTCGTCCGATTGGGTCGATTCAAGCGGCGTTGGAAAGATTATTCAAAGTACTATAGATATAAAAAATCAAAATCGAAATTTGATTCCCCGATTCATGGTGAGAGGCTCGAATAAAAGTAAAGACGCATTCTGGGATATATTCGGCGGATCTACAGGTGATAGACTCTTGCAAATAACAAAATATCATCACGGGACACTATAAATAAATATCCGTGCAATCCTGGACAAAAAAATTGAATTTTTATTTCGAAAAATTTTGGTGATTTTCCCAAGGGGTACCTGAAATGATCGAAAGTTAAATTTTGAATTAGGTTCGTAATCGATATTTGATCGCATAAAGTTATAGGTCTTGAATAAGATTTCTAACGCGATAATCGTCCCAATCGGATAAGTAACGAAGGAGATATGGTCAAAAGCAGTTTACAGAGGCCACGGCGACGCAATTAGAGGAGGCCCCGATGAGCTTCTTTTTCCGGCACATGCCACCGTTTGGCCATATCTCCTTCGTTATTTATCGTATTAGGTCGATTCTTGCTGCTATGAGAGCTAATTCAAAGGCCTACGACATGGGGCGAGATCGATACGATAATCGTGAATTTTGTGGACACTTAGGATGTTTTTTACCGTTTCTCAATTGCTGTTCCTCCTTTATTTTGGCCATATCTCCTTCGTTATTCGTCCGATTAGGTCGATTCAAGCGGCGTTGGAAATATTATTCAAAGTACTATAGATATAAAAATCAAAATCGAAATTTGATTCGGATTCATGGTGAGAGGCTCGAATAAAAGGAAGGACACATTACAGGATATATTCGGCGGATCTACGGGTGATAGACTCTTGCAAAGAACACAATCTCCTCACGGGACACTATAAATAAATATCCGTGCAATCTGGACAAAAAAATTGAATTTTTATTTGAAAATTTTTCAGTGATTTTCCCTACGGGTACCCCTAGAAATGATCGAAAGTTGGAAATTTTGGATTAGGTTCGTGTCGATATTTGATCGCATAAAGTTATAGGTCTTGAATAAGATTTCTAACGCTTGATAATCGTCCCAATCGGATAAATACGAAGGAGATATGGTCAAAAGCGATTTACGAGGCCACGACGGCGCAATTAGAGGAGGCCCCAGATGAGCTTCTTTTAGGCACATGCCACCGTTTGACCATATCTCCTTCGTTATTTATCGGATTGGGTCGATTCTTACTGCTATGGGAGGCTAATTCAAGGCCTACGACATGGGCGAGATCGATCGATAATCGTCAATTTGTGGACACTTAGGATGTTTTTTGCCGTTTCTCAGTGCTGTTCCTCCATTGTTTTGGCCATATCTCCTTCGTTATTCGTCCGATTGGAGTCGATTCAAGCGGCGTTGGAAAGATTATTCAAAGTACTATAGATATAAAAAATCAAAATCGAAATTTGATTCCCGATTCATGGTGAGAGGCTCGAATAAAAGTAAGGAGGGCGCTTAGGATATATTCGGCGGATCTACGGGTGATAGACTCTTGCAAATAACAAAATCTCATCACGGGACACTATAAATAAATATCCGTGCAATCCTGGACAAAAAAATTGAATTTTTATTTGAAAATTTTTGAGTGATTTTCCCTGGGGTACCCTAGAAATGATCGAAAGTTGAAATTTTGGATTAGGTTCGTAATCGATATTTGATCGCATAAAGTTATAGGTCTTGAATAAAGTTTCTAACGCGATAATCGTCCCAATCGGATAAGTAACACGGAGATATGGTCAAAAGCAGTTTACGAGGCCACGCGACGATTAGAGGAGGCCCCAGATGAGCTTCTTTTAGGCACATGCCACCATTTGGCCATATCTCCTTCGTTATTTATTGGATTGGAGTCGATTCTTGCTGCGATGGGAGTCTAATTCCAAGGCCTAAGACATGAGGACAGATCGATACGATAATCGACAATTTTTATGACACGTCCGGATGTTTTTGTCGTTTCTCAATTCTTTGTTCCTCCATTGTTTTGGCCATATCTCCTTCGTTATTCGTCCGATTGGGTCGATTCAAGCGGCGTTGGAAAGATTATTCAAGTACTATAGATATAAAAATCAAAATCGAAATTTGATTCCCGATTCATGGTGAGAGGCTCGAATAAAAGTAAAGACGCATTAGGATATATTCGGGCGGATCTACGGGTGATAGACTCTTGCAAATAACAAAATATCATCACGGGACACTATAAATAAATATCCGTGCAATCTGGACAAAAAAATTGAATTTTATTTGAAAAATTTTAGGTGATTTTCCACAGGGTACCCACAGAAATGATCGAAAGTTGGAAATTTTGAATTAGGTTCGTAATCGATATTTGATCGCATAAAGTTATAGGTCTTGAATAAGATTTCTAGCAGCGATAATCGTCCCAATCGGATAAGTAACGAAGGAGATATGGTCAAAGCGATTTACGAGGCCACGACGGCGCAATTAGAGAGGCCCGATGAGCTTCTTTTTCGGCACATGCCACCGTTTCGGCCATATCTCCTTCGTTATTTATCGTATTAGGTCGATTCTTGCTGCTATGAGAGGCTAATTCAAAGGCCTACGACATGGGGCGAGATCGATACGATAATCGTCAATTTGTGGACACTTAGGATGTTTTTGCCGTTTCTCAATTCTTTGTTCCTCCATTATTTTGGCCATATCTCCTTCGTTATTCGTCCGATTGGAGTCGATTCAAGCGGCGTTGGAAATATTATTCAAAGTACTATAGATATAAAAATCAAAATCGAAATTTGATTCCGGATTCATGGTGAGAGGCTCGAATAAAAGTAAGGACGCGTGCAGGATATATTCGGCGGATCTACGAGTGATAGACTCTTGCAAATAACAAAATCTCATCACGGGACACTATAAATAAATATCCGTGCAATCACGGACAAAAATTGAATTTTATTTGAAAATTTTTGAGTGATTTTCCTGAAGTACCCCCAGAAATGATCGAAAGTTGGAAATTTTGGATTAGGTTCGTAATCGATATTTGATCGCATAAAGTTATAGGTCTTCGAATAAAGTTTCTAACGCTTGATAATCGTCCCAATCGGATAAATGCTGAGAGATATGGTCAAAAGCGATTTACGAGGCCACGGCGACGCAATTAGAGAGGCCCCGATGAGCTTCTTTTTCGGCACATGCCACCATTTGACCATATCTCCTTCGTTATTTATCGGATTGGGTCGATTCTTGCTGCTATGGGAGGCTAATTCAAAGGCCTACGACATGGGGCGAGATCGATCGATAATCGTCAATTTTGTGGACACTTAGGATGTTTTGTCGTTTCTCAATTCTTTGTTCCTCCATTGTTTGGCCATATCTCCTTCGTTATTCGTCCGATTGGAGTGCGATTCAAGCGGCGTTGGAAAGATTATTCAAAGTACTATAGATATAAAAAATCAAAATCGAAATTTGATTCCCGATTCATGGTGAGAGGCTCGAATAAAAGTAAGGGCGCGTGCAGGATATATTCGGCGGATCTACGGGTGATAGACTCTTGCAAATAACAAAATATCATCACGGGACACTATAAATAAATATCCGTGCAATCTGGACAAAAAAATTGAATTTTTATTTGAAAAATTTTGGTGATTTTCCACTGAAGTACCACAGAAATAATCGAGATGGAAATTTTGAGTTAGGTTAAGTGTCGATATTTGATCGCATAAAGTTATAGGTCTTGAATAAGATTTCTAACGCCGATAATCGTCCCAATCGAATAAGTAATGAAGGAGATATGGTCAAAAGCAGTTTACGAGGCCACGGCAGCGCAATTAGAGGAGGCCCCCGATGAGCTTCTTTTTCCGGCACATGCCACCGTTTCGGCCATATCTCCTTCGTTATTTATCGGATTAGGTCGATTCTTTTTGCTATGGGAGGCTAATTCAAAGGTCTACGACATGGGGCGAGATCGATACGATAATCGTCAATTTTGTGGACACTTCCGGATGTTTTTTGCCGTTTCTCAATTGCTGTTCCTCCATTGTTTTGGCCATATCTCCTTAGTTATTCGTCCGATTGGGTCGATTCAAGCGGCGTTGGAAATATTATTCAAAGTACTATAGATATAAAAAATCAAAATCGAAATTTGATTCCCGGATTCATGGTGAGAGGCTCGAATAAAAAGAAGGACACGTGCAGGATATATTCGGCGGATCTACGGGTGATAGACTCTTGCAAATAACAAAATCTCATCACGGGACACTATAAATAAATATCCGTGCAATCTGGACAAAAAATTGAATTTTATTTGAAAATTTTGAGTGATTTTCCTAGGGGTACCTAGAAATGATCGAAAGTTGGAAATTTTGGATTAGGTTCGTAATCGATATTTGATCGCATAAAGTTATAGGTCTTGAATAAGGTTTCTAACTCTTGAGAATCGTCCCAATCGGATAAATGTGAAGGAGATATGGTCAAAAGCGATTTACGAGCCACGGCAGCGCAATTAGAGGAGGCCCCAGATGAGCTTCTTTTTCGGCACATGCCACCATTTGGCCATATCTCCTTCGTTATTTATCGGATTGGGTCGATTCTTACTGCTATGGGAGGCTAATTCAAAGGCCTACGACATGGGGCGAGATCGATACGATAATCGTCAATTTTGTGGACACTTAGGATGTTTTTTGCGTTTCTCATTCTTTGTTCCTCCATTGTTTTGGCCATATCTCCTTCGTTATTCGTCCGATTGGGTCGATTCAAGCGGCGTTGGAAAGATTATTCAAAGTACTATAGATATAAAAAATCAAAATCGAAATTTGATTCCCGATTCATGGTGAGAGGCTCGAATAAAAGTAAGGGCGCGTGCAGGATATATTGGCGGATCTACGGGTGATAGACTCTTGCAAATAACAAAATCTCATCACGGGACACTATAAATAAATATCCGTGCAATCTGGACAAAAAATTGAATTTTTATTTGAAAATTTTTAGGTGATTTTCCACAAGGGGTACCCAGAAATGATCGAGTTGGAAATTTTGGATTAGGTTGTGTCGATATTTGATCGCATAAAGTTATAGGTCTTGAATAAAGTTTCTAACGGCGATAATCGTCCCAATCGGATAAATAACGCGGAGATATGGTCAAAAGCAGTTTGAGGCCACGGCGCGCAATTAGAGAGGCCCCGATGAGCTTCTTTTTAAGCACATGCCACCATTTTGCCATATCTCCTTCGTTATTTATCGGATTGGGTGATTCTTGCTGCTATGGAGGCTAATTCAAGGCCTACGACATGGGCGAGATCGATCGATAATCGTCAATTTTGTGGACACTTAGGATGTTTTTATCGTTTCTCAATTCTTTGTTCCTCCATTGTTTTGGCCATATCTCCTTCGTTATTCGTCCGATTGGAGTCGATTCAAGCGGCGTTGGAAAGATTATTCAAAGTACTATAGATATAAAAATCAAAATCGAAATTTGATTCCCGATTCATGGTGAGAGGCTCGAATAAAAGTAAGGGCGCGTGCAGGATATATTCGGCGGATCTACGGGTGATAGACTCTTGCAAATAACAAAATATCATCACGGGACACTATAAATAAATATCCGTGCAATCACGGACAAAAAATTGAATTTTTATTTGAAAAATTTTGAGTGATTTTCCAAGTGTACCCACAGAAATGATCGAGATTGGAAATTTTGAGTTCGGTTCGTAATGTCGATATTTGATCGCATAAGTTATAGGTCTTGAATAAGATTTCTAGCGCCGATAATCGTCCCAATCGAATAAATAACGAAGGAGATATGGTCAAAGCAGTTTACGAGGCCACGGCGACGCAATTAGAAGGCCCCAGATGAGCTTCTTTTTAGGCACATGCCACCGTTTTGACCGTATCTCCTTCGTTATTTATCGGATTGGGTCGATTCTTGCTGCTATGGGAGGCTAATTCAAAGGCCTACGACATGGGGCGAGATCGTCGATAATCGTCAATTTTGTGGACACTTCCGGATGTTTTTGCCGTTTCTCAATTCTTTGTTCCTCCATTGTTTTGGCCATATCTCCTTCGTTATTCGTCAGATTGGAGTCGATTCAAGCGGCGTTGGAAATATTATTCAAAGTACTATAGATATAAAAAATCAAAATCGAAATTTGATTCGGATTCATGGTGAGAGGCTCGAATAAAAGAAGGACACATTAGGATATATTCGGCGGATCTACGGGTGATAGACTCTTGCAAATAACAAAATCTCATCACGGGACACTATAAATAAATATCCGTGCAATCTGGATAAAAAATTGAATTTTATTTCGAAAATTTTTCGGTGATTTCCCTAGTGTACCCGAGAAATGATCGAAAGTTGAAATTTTGGATTTCGGTTCGTAATCGATATTTGATGCATAAAGTTATAGGTCTTGAATAAGGTTTCTAACTCTTGATAATCGTCCCAATCGGATAAATAACGAAGGAGATATGGTCAAAAGCTTGAACACGGCAGCGCAATTAGAGGAGGCCCGATGACTTCTTTTTCGCACATGCCATAGTTTGCCATATCTCCTTCATTATTTATCGGATTGGGTCAATTCTTGCTGCTATGGGAGGCTAATTCAAAGGTCTACGACATGGGCGAGATCGATCGATGTCGTCAATTTTGTGGACACTTCCGGATGTTTTTGCCGTTTCTCAATTCTTTGTTCCTCCATTGTTTTGGCCATATCTCCTTCGTTATTAAGTCGATTGGAGTCGATTAGCGACGTTGGAAATATTATTCAAAGTACTATAGATATAAAAAATCAAAATCGAAATTTGATTCCGGATTCATGGTGAGAGGCTCGAATAAAGTAAGGACACGTGCAGGATATATTCGGCGGATCTAGAGGTGATAGACTCTTGCAAATAACAAAATCTCATCACGGGACACTATAAATAAATATCCGTGCAATCTGGACAAAAAAATTGAATTTTATTTTGAAAATTTTTAAGTGATTTTCCTAGAGGTACCCACAGAAATGATCGAGTTGTAAATTTTGGATTCCGGTTCGTAATCTATATTTGATCTCATAAAGTTATAGGTCTTGAATAAGGTTTCTAACTCTTGAGAATCGTCTAATCGGATAAATAACGAAGGAGATATGGTAAAGCGATTTACGAGGCCACAGCGGCGCAATTAGAGAGGCCCCGATGAGCTTCTTTTTCCGGCACATGCCACCGTTTTGAGCCATATCTCCTTACGTTATTTATCGGATTGGGTCGATTCTTGCTGCTATGGGAGGCTAATTCAAAGGCCTCGACATGGGGCGAGATCGATATGATAATCGTCAATTTTGTGGACACTTAGGATGTTTTGCCGTTTCTCTATTGCTGTTCATCCTTTGTTTTGGCTATATCTCCTTCGTTATTCGTCAGATTTGTTAGATTGAAGCGGCATTGGAAAGATTATTCTATGTACTATAGATATAAAAAATTTAAATCGAATTTTGAGTCACGTATTCATGGTGAGAGGATCGAATAAAAGTAAGGACACATGCAGGATATATTCGGCGGATCTACGGGTGATAGACTCTTGCAAATAACAAAATCTCATCACGGGACACTATAAATAAATATCCGTGCAATCCTGGACAAAAAAATTGAATTTTATTTGAAAATTTTTCGAGTGATTTTCCACAAGTACCCACAGAAATGATCGAAAGTTGGAAATTTTGGATTAGGTTCGTAATCGATATTTGATCGCATAAAGTTATAGGTCTTGAATAAGGTTTCTAACTCTTGATAATCGTCCCAATCGGATAAATACTTGAAGGAGATATGGTCAAAGCAGATTTACGAGGCCACGACGCATTAGAGGAGGCCCGATGAGCTTCTTTTCGGCACATGCCACCGTTTGACCATATCTCCTTCGTTATTTATCGAATTGGGTGGATTATTGCTTCTATAGGAGTCTAATTCAAAGGCCTACGACATGAGGCGAGATCGATCCCGATAATCGTCAATTTTGTGGACACTTAGGATGTTTTTGCCGTTTCTCCAATTCTTTGTTCCTCCATTGTTTTGTATATCTCCTTAGTTATTCGTCCGTTGAGTCGATTCAAGCGGCGTTGGAAAGATTATTCAATGAACGAAAGATATAAAAAATCAAAATCGAAATTTAATTCAAGGATTCTTGGTGAGACGCTCGAATAAAAAGGAAGGACACATTACAGGATATATTCGGCGGATCTACAGGTGATAGAAGCTTGCAAATAACAAAATCTCATCACGGGACACTATAAATAAATATCCGTGCAATCCTGGACAAAAAATTGAATTTTATTTGAAATTTTGAGTGATTTTCTGAGTGTACCCCTAGGGAAATGATCGAAAGTGCAAATTTTGGATTACAGTTCGTAATCGATATTTGATCGCATAAAGTTATAGGTCTTGAATAAGGTTTCTAGCAGCTACAAGAATCGTCCCAATCGGATAAGTAACGAAGGAGATATGGTCAAAAGCAGTTTTACGAGGCCACAGCGCAATTAGAGGAGGCCCGATGAGCTTCTTTTTAGGTACATGCCACCGTTTGCCATATCTCCTTACGTTATTTATGGTTGGGTGATTCTTGCTGCTATGGGAGGCTAATTCAAGGCCTACGACATGGGGCGAGATCGATACGATAATCGTCAATTTTGTGGACACTTAGGATATTTTTGCCGTTTCTCAATTCTTGTTCCTCCATTGTTTTGGCCATATCTCCTTCGTTATTCGTTCGATTAGGTCGATTCAAGCGGCGTTGGAAAGATTATTCAAAGTACAATAGATATAAAAAATCAAAAACGAAATATGATTCCCGGATTCATGGTAGAGAGGCTCGAATAAAAGGAAGGACACATGCAGGGATATATTCGGGCGGATCTACGAGGTGATAGACTCTTGCAAATAACAAAATCTCATCACGGGACACTATAAATAAATATCCGTTCAATAATGGACAAAAAAATTGTATTTTTATTTGAAAATTTTTGGTGATTTTCCTGGGTACCCCTAGAAATGATCGAAAGTTGCAAATTTTGGATTCGGTTCGTAATCGATATTTGATCGCATAAAGTTATAGGTCTTCGAATAAGGTTTCTAGCAGCAGAATCGTCCCAATCGGATAAATACTTGAAAGGAGATATGGTCAAAAGCAGTTTACGAGGCCACATCAGCGCAATTAGAGGAGGCCCCGATGAGCTTCTTTTCGGCACATGCCACCGTTTGGTCATATCTCCTTCGTTATTTATCGGTTGGGTGGAATTATTGCTGCTATGGGAGGCTAATTCAAAGGCCTACGACATGAGGCGAGATCGTCGATAATCGTCAATTTTGTGGACACTTAGGATGTTTTTTGCCGTTTCTCAATTCTTTGTTCCTCCATTGTTTTGGCCATATCTCAGCCGTTATTAAGTCGATTAGGTCGATTCAAGCGCGTTGGAAAGATTATTCAAAGTACTATAGACTATAGATATAAAAATCAAAATAGAAATTTGATTCCGTATTAATGGTGAGAGGAAGCTCGAATAAAAGGAAGGACACATTAAGGATATATTCGGCGGATCTACGAGGTGATAGACTCTTGCAAATAACAAAAATCTCATCACGGGACACTATAAATAAATATCCGTGCAATCCTGGACAAAAAAATTGAATTTTATTTCGAAAATATTTGAGTGATTTTCCACAGAATACCTTGGAAATGATCAGTTGCAAATTTTGGATTAGGTTCGTAATCGATATTTGATCGCATAAAGTTATAGGTCTTTGAATAAGGTTTCTACGCTTCTAGAATCGTCCTTAATCGGATAAGTAACGAAGGAGATATGGGTCAAAGCAGATTTACGAGGCCACGACAGCGCAATTAGAGGAGGCCCCGATGAGCTTCTTTTAAAGCACATGCCGTTTGACCATATCTCCTTCGTTATTTATGGATTGGGTGATTCTTGCTGCTATGGGAGGCTAATTCAAAGGCCTACGACATGGGCGAGATCGATATGATAATCGTCAATTTTGTGGACACTTAGGATGTTTTGCCGTTTCTCAATTCTTTGTTCCTCCATTGTTTTGGCCATATCTCCTTCGTTATTAAGTCCGATTGGAGTCGATTCAAGCGGCGTTGGAAGATTATTCAAAGTACTATAGATATAAAAATCAAAATCGAAATTTGATTCCCGATTCATGGTGAGAGGCTCGAATAAAAGTAAGGACACATTACAGGATATATTAGGCGGATCTACGGGTGATAGACTCTTGCAAATAACAAAATCTCATCACGGGACACTATAAATAAATATCCGTGCAATCTGGACAAAAAAATTGAATTTTATTTCGAAAATTTTTGAGTGATTTTCTGAGGGGTACCCCAGGAAATGATCGAGAGTTAAATTTTGGATTAGGTTCGTAATCGATATTTGATCGCATAAAGTTATAGGTCTTGAATAAGGTTTCTAACTCTTGATAATCGTCCCAATCGGATAAATACTTGAAGGAGATATGGTCAAAAGCGATTACGAAGACCCACGGCGATTAGAGGAGGCCCGATGAGCTTCTTTTTCGGCACATGCCGTTTGCCATGTCTCCTTAGTTATTTATCGGATTGTTTCGATTATTGCTTCTATGGGACGCAAATTCAAAGGCCTACGACATGGGCGAGATCGTCGATAATCGTCAATTTGTAGACACCAGGATGTTTTGTAGTTTCTCAATTCACATTTCCTCCATTGTTTTGGCCATATCTCCTTACGTTATTAGTCAAATTGGGTCGATTCAAGCGGCGTTGGAAAGATTATTCAAAGTACTATAGATATAAAAAATCAAAATCGAAATTTGATTCCCGTATTCATGGTGAGAGGCTCGAATAAAAGGAAGGACACATTCTGGGATATATTCGGCGGATCTACAGGTGATAGACTCTTGCAAATAACAAAATCTCATCACGGGACACTATAAATAAATATCCGTGCAATCTGGACAAAAAAATTGAATTTTTATTTGAAAATTTTTGGTGATTTTCCCAAGGTACCCTAGGGTAAATTATCGAAAGTTGGAATTTTTGGATTCCGTTTAGTAATCGATATTTGATCGCTTATTTTTATTGGTCTTCGTATAAGGTTTCTTACGCTTCGATAATCGTACCAATCAGATAAGTGCTTGAAGGAGATATGGTCAAAGCAGTTTACGAGGCCACGGCAGCGCAATTAGAGAGGCCCCGATAGGCTTCTTTTTCGTTACATGCCACCGTTTGACCATATCTCCTTCGTTATTTATCGGTTGAGTCGATTCTTGCTGCTATGGGAGGCTAATTCAAGGCCTACGACATGGGCGAGATCGTCGATAATCGTCAATTTTGTGACACTTAGGATGTTTTTTGCCGTTTCTCAATTACATTCCTCCATTGTTTTGGCCATATCTCCTTCGTTATTCGTTCGATTGGGTGATTCAAGCGGCGTTGGAAAGATTATTCAAGTACTATAGATATAAAAATCAAAATCGAAATTTGATTCCCGATTCATGGTGAGAGGCTCGAATAAAAGGAAGGACACATTAGGATATATTCGAGGCGGATCTACGGGTGATAGACTCTTGCAAATAACAAAATCTCATCACGGGACACTATAAATAAATATCCATTGCAATCATTGGACAAAAAAATTGAATTTTTATTTGAAAATTTTTCAGGTGATTTTCCTAGAAGTGTACCCACAGAAATGATCAGTGCAAATTTTGGATTCCGATTCGTATCGATATTTGATCGCATAAAGTTATAGGTCTTCGAATAAGGTTTCTAGCAGCAGAGAATCGTCCCAATCGGATAAGTACGAAGGAGATATGGTCAAAAGCAGTTTACGAGGCCACCAAGCAGCCGCAATTAGAGAGGCCCCGATGAGCTTCTTTTTAGGCACATGCCGTTTGATCATATCTCCTTGTTATTTATCGGATTGGTGGATTATTGCTGCTACGGGAGGCTAATTCAAAGGCCTACGACATGGGCGAGATCGATACGATAATCGTCAATTTTGTGGACACCAGGATGTTTTCCGTTTCTCAGTCTGTTCCTCCATTGTTTTGGCCATATCTCCTTCGTTATTAAATCCGGTGGAGTCGATTCAAGCGGCGTTGGAAAAGGTTAGCTTCAAAGTATTTTATAGATATAAAAAATCAAAATAGAAATTTGATTAGTGACCGTATTCATGGTGAAGGCTCGAATAAAAGGAAGGACACGTGCAGGATATATTCGGCGGATCTACGAGGTGATAGACTCTTGCAAATAACAAAATCTCATCACGGGGACACTATAAATAAATATCCGTGCAATCTGGACAAAAGAATTGAATTTTATTTGAAAATATTTGCCGGTGATTTTCCACTAGAAGTGCAGAAATAATCGAAAAGTGCAAATTTTGGATTCGAGGTTAAGTAATCGATATTTGATCGCATAAAGTTATAGGTCTTGAATAAGGTTTCCTAACGCTTCTAGAATCGTTAAGTAATCCGGACTAAGTATGAGAGATATGAGCCGAAAAAAAGCTGATTTCACAATACGGCATGTAACATTAGAAGAGCTACCGATGAGCTCTTTTAAGGCTGTGTATATGGTTTGGTAGCCATATCTCCTTAGTTATTTATCGGATTGGGAGTCGATTCTTGCTGCTACGGAGAGCTAATTCAAAAGGCCCTACGACATGGGGCCGGGTAATCGTCTGATAATCGTCAATTTTGTGGACTTCCAGGTTATTTTCATGTTCACATTGCAACATTTCCTCTCATTGTTTTGTGCCATATCTCCTTAATTTATTCGTTCGGTGGGTTGATTCAAGCGGCGTTGGAAAGATTATTCAAAAGTACTATAGATATAAAAATCAAATAAAATTTGAATTCCCAATTACATGGTGAGAGGCTCGAGATAAAAGGAAGGACACGATTCTGGGATATATTCGGTGGATCTACGGGTGATAGACTCTTGCAAATAACAAAAATCTCATCACGGGACACTATAAATAAATATCCGTGCAATCTGGACCAAAAATTGAATTTTATTTAGAAATTTTTCAGTGAGATTTTCCACAGGGGTACTTTTAGGGAAATGATCGAAAGTTGCAAATTTTGGATTCGAGTTCGGTTAAATGTCGATATTTGATGGCATAAAGTTATAGGTCTTCGAATAAGGTTTCTAATGCTTCGAGGAATGTCGTCCCAATCGGATAAGTAACTTGAAGGATATATGGTCAAAACAGCTTGATTTAGAGAGGCCATGTGCAGCAATTAGAGAGGCCCACAGATGAGCTTCTTTTTAGAAGCACATGCCATAGTTTCGGTCATATCTCCTTACGTTATTTACTTCGGTTGGGTCCCGATTCTTGCTGCTATGGGAGGCTAATTCAAAGGCACTACGTTCAGAGAGTGAGATCGTCTGATATCGTCAATTTTGTGGACACTTTAGGATGTTTTTTCTCCGTTTTCTCGATTAGCTTTGTTTCCTCCATTGTTTGCCATATCTCCTTAGATTTATTCGTCCGATTGGGTGATTCAAGCGGCGTTGGAAATATTATTAAAAGTACTATAGATATAAAAAAATAAAAATTGAAATTTGATTCCGGATTCATGGTGAGCAAGGCTCGAATAAAAGGAAGGACACACAGTGCGGGATATATTCGAAGTGGATCTACAGGTGATAGACTTCTGCAAATAACAAAATCTCATCAAGGGACACTATAAATAAATATCAATTGCAATCACGGACAAAAAATTGAATTTTTATTGTGAAAGAATTTTGAGTGATTTTCCCACTGAGGTACCCCACAGGGAAATGATCGAGTTGAAATTTTGGATTCGAGCCGTATTACGATATTTGATCGCATAAAGTTATAGGTCTTCGAATAAGGTTTCTAACTCTTGAGAATCGTCTCAATCGGATAAGTAATAGAAGGAGATATGGTCAAAGCAGTTTTGAGGCCACGTCCCAGCGCAATTAGAGAGGCCCCGAGTGAGAGCTTCTTTTAGGCACATGCCACCGTTTAGACCA
>JAWKAU010001078.1:0-17143 GCA_033398695.1 Orobanche coerulescens
TAGCTTCTTCACACACGGTTCAAGCTTCGTCCTCTTATTCGTCCCACACAGTCGAATAAATTGTTGAGTTCACACGAGCTCGGTTTTTACACAAAGGTAAAAGGTAGGTAGCAGGGTAAGAACAGTGACTTTGAATATGAGGTTCTTGAGTGATGATGGTCGTTCTTGATGTTGAGCCTTTGTATATCTCTTTAGATCTGATTTGCGAAAGCTTACGGAGATATGTTTTGCTCGATGTATATGATAATAGCTTCTTCACTTGGTAGTGATTTTCGTATATTGATTGCTTCTCTTGAATGCTTCTTTTACTTATTGATCTTCAAATTAAGGGATATATATAGCATTCTTTGGATATATCCGTTGATATAGATCCGTTGGGCAAGATTTGATAGTTGACTTGAATAGACCAGATCCGGATATTGCGGGATTTGAAGATCTCTGACAGCTTCAGTATTTAAATACTTTATCCTTTCAGTATTTAAATACTTCTTTATCAAACGGTACTTGACTTTAGTGAATACTAAAGATTCCTTTCCAAACGGTCTTCAGTCCTGTTTCGATGTGACTGCTGTATCCACTTGAGCTGCTGTATGGAAGGGCGCTGTATTGAGGTTTCGAGACAGCTTCCATACTTGGCTTTTAACTGAGACTTCTTGCTGTACCTTGGTAGCGCGAGAGCTTTGCTGTATGCTGGCGCTATGATAAGGTCTTCGATACAAGATTGCAACTTCAACCGTCTTTCGATACAGGGCTTGCTGTATCAAGCTTTGTTGTTTTGGTAATTATCAAAACAATATTATTTATCCCAACAATTTCCCCCTTTTTGATAATTTCCAAAACTTCTTGATGATTCCAAAACTTCTTGATCATGCCAAGGTTTTGATACCAAAAACCTCTTCAAGCTAAAACAATTTCCCTTTTTCGATAACCACTTGATGGTAATTTGAGAGGACTTCGATACAGGAGATGCTTATCCCCACTTGATAATGTCTTGAGCAGACTTCTTGATCTTCTGTCAAATGATCTGCTCTTCAGCACTTAGTCTAAAAGAAATGTGAACTGCTCGCAGGCAATTTCTAAAATGATAGCATCTAATAGGGAAGAGTGTTACATCTTAAACTTATGATTGGCGCGTAGGTACAATCTTACATTAGTAATCTAGTTGAGTACAACTGAACCTATGAACTGTTCACAGACGAGTTCTTACAGCAATACACAATAAATTTATCAATCATAATTGATGTCCTGTTGTGAAAATAGTATAGTGTTCTTCCTTAAGAGGTACATACAGGATTCAATTTATGTTCGGATTAACGCTGTATTCATGGGTCGTACTGTATTCCCCCTTAATTAATGCACACGTCAGCTGTAGGAAGGTTTCATGCCTTCTTTGTCCTACAGTGCTGTCTTTACTGTTCTGAGTGTATAGTTAATTAATGGTAGACACTGTATTCTTGGGTCTTACAGCATTCCCCCTCACTTAATGAGTAAAAGCATAAAAACTTACAGGGATTTCTAGTTGTGGTGTTTCCCGATAGTGCCTTTCGGTACCCAAATTTGCCGGGCAACAATTTGTTTGTTGTAGGCTACTTTTGGTCCATTATATCGATATCTACGTGGGGCAGGCACGTAGTCGTTGTAATCATGATAATTATAATGCATGAAAAATCGAGAATTATAATTGTTATTCCAGTACGATTGTCGTCTCGGAGGTGGAGCCATTTTCTTTGGCCTAACAGCTTGCCTTACAGGTTTCCATTGGATTCCCAACGATGTTGTTGATCTTTGCGGACACACCGCTTTCTTGATGGATAACGGGGCTCTTGTATCAATGTCTAGGCCTGTTATCTTGAAATCTTCTTTATGCGGGCCTTTGTTGGTTGGATCTGACCTTCTTCTGAATGATGATGGCGTTTATGATATGCTTGTGGAGCATCTTTGTTGAGTACATATACAGTGGGTATTGGTTCACTGTCTCGAATAGTAAAGTTGCGGGGCGGAATGGCGGCTTTTCTTTGTTCGCGGTGCAACAGTTCCTTCACGTAACTCGGGACTTCTTTCGATACAGGATGGATTCCTCACTCCTGACGAATACCGTCTGGATTTTTCTTTGTTGGAGAACGAGTTGTATCCTAAGCCACGTTTATCATGAGCATGTTGCCCAGTGCTTAAGATCTCTTCCATTCTTTTAGAGGATTTCTCGAAAGATTTCAAGATTGTCTCTAATTCTCCTTCACGTTTCTCGAGAGATTTTATTTTGGCTTCGAGTAGAGCCAAATCATTTGTCTTGCTTTCAAGATGAGACTTAGTCTCATTTAGATTATGAGCAAGTTGATGATTGCTCTCCATGAGTTTTTCTAAATTGACTTTCTTTGTTTTTCGCAATCAACTGACATATTTTCGTAATTATTCTTCAGCAAGTCATTTTCTTCTTTCAGCTCAAGGTTAGAAATTTCAAGCTGTATGTTTTCTCCTTTCAATATCTCATGGGCCGTTTGAATGTTGTTAAATTCATTCAGCATATTTTCAAAGGTATGAGATGCATTTATGGGAATAGTTGAGGTGGAGCTTACCTCATCATCATCGCCGTCTTCATTTTCTTCTTTAACTTCGGCCATAGAGCACACATAGGCTCTATCCTCTAGCTCATCATCTGACGAGTCACTGTCAGTGACCACCTGAAGACACTCTTCGGTCTTTGTTGATGCGGGTGGAGCTATTGATTCTCCAATGAAGGCCTTGAGTTTGTTCTTCATCCTGTTTCTCCAGTCATCAAACTCATTAATGTGAAACATAGATATCTTATTTGATATAAAGGAATCCATATTAGAAGATGGGAAATACAAAGACTGTTTTTGAAAATAAGTGATTTTAAGGATCTGATTCAGTTAAAAATACGACTGATTCTTTTTAGAATCAACCGCTCTGATACCAATTGTTGGTCCCCTTAACTTAAGTATACTCGATACAGCTTGGGAAATGTTTAAACAGCGGTGTATGGTTTTCGAATCTGAGTGCGTAGCGGAAGTCTTTAATATAGTAAGTTGCCGTCGATACAGCAACTTGGTTTATTCTCCTGTTAGCTTGATGCGTACAGGGATTTTGCAGTGTATACTAATATAAATCACAGTTATGAAAACAGTAACGGTGAAAGGTAAATAACACAGTATTTAAGTGGTTCGAGGTAAACCCCTCTACATCCACTGGTCCTCCACACAGGAGTAAAACGTTTATTATAAATCTGCGTACACAACTATGTATTTATAATCAAACCTATCCTTGTATCGTTCACACGGATAGATACAAAGACTGCCGCTTTCAACCGTTCACACAGTTGGTTAAAGCTTCCTTCTTGACTAGCTTCTTCACACACGGTTCCAAAGCTTCGTCCTCTTATTCGTCCCACAGTCGGAATAAATTGTTGAGTTCACACGAGCTCGGTTTTACACAAAGGTAAAAGGTAGGTAAGCAGGGTAAGAGCAGTGACTTTGAATATGAGGTTCTTGAGCTGATGATGGCTGTTCTTGATGTTGAGCACTGTATATCTCTTTAGATCTGATTTGCAGAAAGCTTCTGGAGATATGTTTTGCTCTGATGTATATGATAATAGCTTCTTCACTTGGTGACTGATTTTCGTATATTGATTGCTTCTCTTGAATGCTTCTTTTACTTATTGATCTTCAAATTCTGGGGATATATATAGCATTCTTTGGATATATCCGTTGATATAGATCCGTTGGGCAAGATTTGATAGTTGACTTGAATAGACCAGGATCCGGATATTGCGGGATTTGAAGATCTCTGACAGCTTCAGTATTTAAATACTTTATCCTTTCAGTATTTAAATACTTCTTTATCAAACGGTACTTGACTTTAGTGAATACTAAAGATTCCTTTCCAAACGGTCTTCAGTCCTGTTTCGATGTGACTGCTGTATCCACTTGAGCTGCTGTATGGAAGGGCGTTGTATTGAGGTTTCGAGACAGCTTCCATACTTGGCTTTTAACTGAGACTTCTTGCTGTACCTTGGTAGCGCGAGAGCTTTGCTGTATGCTGGCGCTATGATAAGGTCTTCGATACAAGATTGCAACTTCAACCGTCTTTCGATACAGGGCTTGCTGTATCAAGCTTTGTTGTTTTGGTAATTATCAAAACAATATTATTTATCCCAACAAATGAGATTGACTGAGTGATGAATGAATTAATTGAACAATGAGGTTAACTGAGTGATGAATGAATTGACTGAACAATGAGATTGACTGAGCAATTCTTAGAAAATCCTACCACAAACCGCCGATAATAGCCGGCTAATCCGAGAAGGCTTCGGATTTGCTTAACATTCTTCGGAGGTGACCAATCTTGGATAGCCTTCGTCTTCTGAGGATCAACACGCACTCCATCTGATGAAATTACAGGTCCGAGAAAAGTCACTACGGACATCCAGAACTCACCTTTGGAAAACTTTCCATAAAGTTGCTCTCGTCTTAACACGTCGGGAACCTGATGAAAATTAACCTCGTGTTCCTCTTGGTCACGAGAATAATCAAAATGTCATCGATGAAGACAACAACAAAACTGATCCAAAAGTCGATGAAAACCTGATTCATTAACTCCATGAATACCGCAGGTGCAATAATCAACCCAACCGGCATAACCGCAAACTCATAATGACCAAAGCGTGTTCGAAAAGCCGTCCTCGTGATACCCGACTCTCGAATCCATGGCGATGATATCCGGATCTTAAGTCGATCTTGGAAAATCGAAGCTCCACGAAGTTGATCTAAAAGATCATCAATACGGGGTAAGGGATACTACTCTAGATCATCACCTGTTCAACTCCCGATAATCGATACACAAGCGAAACGAACCATCCTTCTTCTTGACAAACGGCCTTTGGTGCTCCCTACGGGGGCACTTTCGTCGGATATAACCTTTCCCGAACAATTCCTCAAGTTGATTCTTCAACTCCGCATTTAGTCGGGGCCATCCGATACGGTGTCTTCGATAATGGGGGCGTCTGGCTCAACTCGCTCCCGAATTCCACTACTCTATGAGAAAGCAACCGGATAACAAATGCGGAATACATCGTCAAACGATGACAATGATACCACGAATGATTGAACATTTCGATTGCCCGAGAATGGTCAATCGATAAAAAGTGATACAATGAATGATTAAATAGCTCGATTGCCTTAGAAAGGCCAATCGATGAAAATGATACAATGAATGATTAAATAGCTCGATTGCCTTAGAAAGGCCAATCGATGAAAATGATACAATGAATGATTAAATAGCTCGATTGCCTTAGAAGGGCCAATCGATGAAAATGATACAATGAATGATTGAATAACTCGATTGCCTTAGAAAGGCCAATCGATGAAAATGATACAATGAATGATTAAATAGCTCGATTGCCTTAGAAAGGCCAATCGATGAAAATGATACAATGAATGATTAAATAGCTCGATTGCCTTAGAAAGGCGATCGATGAAAATGATCTGATGAATGATTGAATAACTCGATTGCCTTAGAAAGGCCAATCGATGAAAATGATACAATGAATGATTAAATAGCTCGATTGCCTTAGAAAGGCCAATCGATGAAAATGATACAATGAATGATTAAATAGCTCGATTGCCTTAGAAAGGCCAATCGATGAAAATGATCTGATGAATGATTGAACAACTCGCTTCTTTGAATTTCTCTGCTTCCATCATAATAGTAGTCCTGCGGGACAACGGGGATTACCTCACGAAGTACACATTCGGCGACCAACGGCGAAAATGATAGTGACCATGCGCTACGAACATTGAGAGCGGCATCATGACAATCCATCTAATTAACACTCAATATTACATCGTCCTTAGATAAATTCACCACGATTAGGTCCACTAACGATTGCGGTCATTAAGCTTACCTTGGTATGATTCGAAAATTCTTCCATCGACGGGTAGACCCATGGTATGAGGTCCACAAGCAATAGGACTATCGAAATAAGTCTATTCAATCATGACTTGGAAATGAATGAATGCGGTGCACCGATATCAAAAGGTACACACGGATTGAAATAAAATTACGAGTATACGAGATCGTTCGGGCCGGATCGTCGATCCTCCTCATCATATGAATCAGGACTTGCGGCCCCGACCGGACGCTCCGTCGATAAATCTGAGTTCTAACTCTACTTGCTTCCATTGTCTTAAACGACGACAAAGCGATCGATTCGAATCGGCCGATTGTTTCGGGCTGAGATGCCGCCGAGTGACTTAGAGTCCTTTCGCAAAAACGGGCCTTATGCCCGTAATTCCCACAATTATGACATGTGATAGACGGCGTCGTACACCTAATCTTGAATGGCCCGCGCCCCACGGTTGAAACAGATGATGGCCGAATCGGCCGCCGGATCGAGATCCCGCAGATTAGGCGCCGTAGGAGGTCGCTAAAGCGTTAGGACCCGCACGAGGTTTCTTGGAGGTTGACCGCCTTCGGATTGATTACGCTTCGTTGATTTCTTGCCGACAAATGGAGGTTGTTGTTCAAGACTTTCCTTAGCGGTGGCTCATACGGAGAGTTCTCTCGATTAATCCGGTCAGTGGCGCAATGATGATTGAGCAACCGCACATGGGTCATCATGGCCTGCATAAAAGTGAGTGGATCAACCCGAACATCTTCGATCGAGCCGAGCCACAGGCACGATTTCCGGCAATGAGTGATTAATTCTCGGGTTTCGGTCCGCACCGCGGCCTCGTCCTCCACGTCCTCTGCCACCCTTTCCATACGAAGTAGGAAGGTCGCATAATGATTATATTTCCCGCATGATTATCACGTTATGATGATGTCATGAGATGATGAAAATGAGTATACATGTTCTAACTTAGTGATTATATGAATGATTTACTCAAGTGACATGATTATCGATGAAATACGAAATGATTATCTTGAACAATTTAACAAGGTGATGATATGATCTTCAAGATCAACAACTGAGTAATGAAATGAATTGAGTGATTAATGAGTTAACATTATCGACTTGATCACAATTGAAATTGATGAATGAGGATTGTTAACTAATGAATTATGAATGAATGATTATTGCCAGAAATTATACCATGGCATCAGAAATCTTACAGTTCTTGGTCTGATTGGCTCGGCATTTGCACAGGTCACACGTGACGCGAAAGTCCAATGATACTAGTCCGATGACGATGATTTCAAATGAGACATGACTTGGAGGGTAGTATTCAAAACCACGCTCCGATACCAACTCTGTAACACCCCAAACTAGGCGGATATTACAGTGCCGTAGATCCCCAACTGGGACCCACCAGGCAAATGAAAGTGAATGAATTACAAAAGATAAATGTAGTACCGAACTACATTACAACCATAATTACTCCGATGAGGAGTTTAGTTACAACACACCAGGATAATACCGACTACTAGTGTATTTTATATGAAGATAAAATACACAACGCTGAATGAAACGGAGTATTCAAATGAAAGTCTGCAGCGGAAAATAAAGGACAATAACATGAATAACTGAAAAATCGGGGCCCCCTACTAGTATCACTATGACTCCTCGACATCAACATGCTATTCCCGTGCGTTTGCCTTGCCATGACCTGAAAAACAAAATCCCCAAACGGGGTCAGTTACAAAGAACAACAATCCTCAAGGGTTGAAAAATACACAATCATGATATATCTGAATTTATGAATTATTCTGTTGAAACATGCGCAATCAAACATGCTATATGAATCAACTATCAGTACGGCTCAAAGGAATGGCGCCACACTACGTCCGGGATGGAAATGTGTCCGTGCACAAGCCACCAACGATCAAACACGCGTGGTCTTGTACCTAATCAGTCTCACGAGCAATCGACTCGTGTGCACAGTCCAATGTGAGGCCACCAACCAACACACGACTATAATGTGCCCGACATGAAAATCCTACACATACCAACCGCACGCCAAGATGACCCGAATGCCACAATATGACAAAAGTGACAATGAAAATGAATAATGACTCACCAAGATCGAATGATGATGAAATGAATGATAGCTCAATGAAATGATCGAACCGCTGCTCCTTATGACCGAGGTGATTAATTGACAATGACGAGTTTTGATACGATTAATACAATGATGAATGAATTATGATTATGAGTAATCAACAACAAAAAGGAATGAATGTCCTTTTAACCGAGTAAGAATTAACTTACACAATACCGATGATGAATGTCCGTCCACGAACAACGCCCTAAATGAAATATCGGTCGCTCGAACAACCTTGAATAACACAATTACCAATAATCGTTCAATACACGCATCAAGCAACAAAACACGACTAACCCAACGGTGAAACAACGATAATCAAACTCATAAGGCATTCCAACGAATACATAACCAACCACACAACTTCGAATTATCGATCCCGAATATGTCGAAACCAAACCAAAATGAGTATTTCGAACTAACAAAACACTTCAATGACATCAATAATCCATTAGGAATCCATAATTCATGGTTACAACAACATCAATCGGAAAATCCCAAAATAACCGTCAACCCCAAGGGTTCTTGGAATAATTCGAAAATAACCATTATATCCGTAGGAATATATTTATCCAAGTTAGATAGTCCATAACTAACATATTCCAATGATAATCCAAGCTTACACGAAGAAATCGGAAGGAAAACCCAAAAATCCGAAATTCTAGATCCAAGAATTTAATACCTTTGATTCGATGAATAGGAGATGATGAAGTGATGATTAATCCAACTCAAAGTCTTGAAGACGATGATTGATGATTACACCTTGAAGAATCCTCTCTGAATCGCTCGAAATCGCCCAAAACTACCAAAGGAATGAAATGAGATTAATAATGACGAACTCTGACTAAACTGTCCAATTTATAGTCACGTGTTAGCGTCGCTAGCTTGTGCGTAGCGTGCGCTAACGAGTAATTGGGTCGTCCAAGACCCACTGTCCGAACGGTAGCGCGCTACGTACCTTCTTGTAGCGTGCGCTACGGCCATATTACTAGCGTGCGCTAAGATCCATTATTAGCGTGCGCTAACGAAATATTGATGCCCGATCGAGTCCAGAAAACTGCCGCCCTCGATCGACCTCGATAGCGTGCGCTACAACCATAGTTTAGCGCGCGCTAATCTATCGGTTGCGTCGCTAACAACAACACATAGCGTGCGCTATGAAATAATCGATGCGATCCGAGAGCCACCGGACTCAACTCGATCCGCCTCCTAGCGCGCTACTCCACAAATATAGCGTGCGCTACTACAACCCGTTAGCGCGCGCTACTTACCACTCGTAGCGTGCGCTACAAATATTCTCACCTGCGGTCCGGTACCTTCGGATCGCAGCCAAGGTAACCTTAGCGTGCGCTAATTCTGAGTGGTAGCGTGCGCTACCTATACCCAATTAGCGTACGCTAAAATGAGTACGTAGCGTGCGCTACTCCTCAAGCACAGCTTGCAACGAAAATGACTATGACGATAAACACGGCACGAAACTCCAATCAGATTAGTGATGAATGACGATTGATACACGATACAATTACTCTGAATGATGAATACCATGACTGAATCTGAGTGACAAATGATTAATAATGAGTGAAAATTACTGAGTATCAATTACTGAATGATAAATACTGAATGATAATTACTGACTTACAACCGGGTATTACAGCCTCGTATTTAAACGAAGGGCGTGCGGTCTCGGTCTAGAGGAGTCCTTGCGCGGGGCAGCGTCGGATGAATCAACTCCACGCCCGCGGCTTGTTAGCTCTGCTTCCACCTCGGCCAGCCATGGAGATGGCCGACCTCGACGGTGTACGTTGAGACGGGGGTTGTGGCACGTGTCCACTGATTAATTTTGGAGAGCCCTCAGACTACGCCGGCCTCGTATTTAAACAAAGGGCGGGCGATCTCGGCCGAAAGGGACCTTGCATGGCCGAAGCAGCCGGTTCCATCGACTGCCAGGACCATGGTTTTATGATGTACGGTGGAGGCGATCTTATGCCTTAGTTCGTCATGTTAGATGCTGGACTGTAGATGGCGATCGCGTCCGCCGGGTTGCTGATGATGTAGCGTGATGATCGGCGATCGGGCTGGAAGACTGTCGATCGTCGCTCGGCTGCCGATCGCTTTATTCGTAGGTCGATATTGGCGATCGGGCGGGAGATCGTCGTCCGGGCGCCGATCGCGCCGCTCACAGGCTAAGAAGGAACCTTTGCCTGGCCAGAAAATCTGCGGCTCTAGCCCGGAAGGCTGCGTAGGTCGTCGGTCGGGTCTTCGTAAGATGCCTGAACATAGGCGAAAAACCCTGAAAACCTCCTAGGACCGCGTAGAGGGCGGTCTCATCGCTTACGGGCTCGCCGTTGAGGATGATCACGTCTACCCGGTCGATGTAGTCCGAGTCGGACTCTCCTTCTCCCTGCTTGATTTGCATCATGCGAAGGGGACCTTCTGGCCGGACGACCCTGGTGGCGAAGTACTCCGTAAAGACGTGCGCCAGTTCGTTGAAGGAGCCAATGGACCGAGGTGGCAATAAGGTGTACCACCGGTGGGCGAGGTCGTCCAGCGTCAGAGGGAACATTCGGCACCTGGTCGCGTCAGATGCCCCGCACCCGGTCATGTAGATGTTGAACTTCCTCAGGTGCGTCTGGGGGTCTGATCGCCCCTCGTACATGGGTGTTTGCGGGGGAGCGATCTTGTCTTGCCGCACAGGCGAGCTCGATGTCGATCGTGAGCGGCTCGCTCGGCTCGGCGATCGTCTTCTTGGCGCCTGCCCCGGATTCCAGGAGCGCCTTCATGTCGTCGAGCTGACGTTGCATCGCGGCCATCGCCGTGGCTCGGTCGCTTGCAGATCGGCTTTGGGAGCGGGAGCCGAGGCGATCGTGTACCGGTCTCCGGACTCCACTGCTGCCGACATCGTCAATTTGGCGAGGGGGAGCCAGACTGGCCGTCTTCCGGGAGCCGGTAGCCGAGCTCCCGGTGACGGACTCAAACTCCGCTGCCTCGTAGGCCGGGCCGGATCGCCCGGCCGCGAGTCGGGTCACCGCCAGCGATCGAAGACAGAGGTGCCCCGGCTGGCGAGCGCCTCTTCTTGCGGACGAGAGCCTCCTGGCGACCGCTCGGCCAGTGTCGCCTTGAGCTTCCGTTTGGACTTCCGGCGGACGGCCGAGGGGGTGATAGCAGGAGGCGCGTCGAGAGCACTCCGTCGCTCCTGTAGGACGGCCAGGGCCCCTTCGATCTGTTCCTTGGTTCGGAACCGATCGAGCGAGAGGCTTGGGCCGCCGTCCAGGAACGGGATCGAGCGTCTCGATCCGCGCGCTACCCTCCACCATCGGCCGTGGCTCGACCGGGACGGAACAGGGGTCCGCCGGCCGGTCGCCAGCCTTTCTTTGACGCGGAGGCGGAAGACATGTTTTCTGAAAGATTTCTTTGAAGTGCAGTGAGTGTCACTTCAAGTATATGTCCCGAGAACAGTGAGTGTTCTTCGAGACGGTAGGAATAAAAATTTGAGGGTTAGATCCCCTTCCTCTAGCGCCAATTGTTGTTGCCCAAAATATCTATCCGAAGATTAAATACCGCTGGAGACGGACAACAAACAACAATTGCGGGAGCACTTCCGAGAGAAGATAAATAAAACAAGATTTGCCGGGTTTGTTAGGCCCGGGCTTGAATGCTCTCGCGAGATGTTATTAATACAAATATTCGTGGATACAAGTATTAATGAGAGAAATCTAAATACAATGAGTGTAAAAAGACTCTATTAATCCGGCTCTTGAGCGAAGCTCGGTGTTCTTCGTCCCCGCCGATCGTCTGCCTGATGAGAGAGGCCGGGAGAAGTGAGACCGAAAGATAGCTGTTGTCAAGAGTTGGAGAAAGCCAAGTGCTGAGTATTTGTTTCTGTATTGCGTGTGGAATGCAAGAATGTCCGAGAGAAAATACAAGTGCAGGGTGTTTTGTATATATAGGGGCTGAGGTGCCTTGTCTCCTAGCGGGCGATCGTCTTTTGGCCATTAATATAATGGGGCGATCGTCCTATAGGTCACATGGGCAGCCTGCCAAAAGTCCATAAATCCAGCCGGCAGCCAGCTGTGTGGCCCAATGAGGAGCCAGCACGCGTCCTAAATCTTACAAAGCGGTCCCACATCGTTACTTTCGGCGGACTTGTCAGTAGGTGAGGCAGGTGCCAGGCTGTGGTCACATGTCTTGTCTGCCAGCTCCTTTTGCAGGTCTGCGGCCCTGTTGGTAGGTGAGGTAGGTGATAGGTCTGTCAGCGCCTTTTGTGGATCTGCACGTGGGTGCTGTCCTGTGGCTCGGCCTTAGCCGACTGGATGGCCATCGGCCCTGATCGGCATGAAGCGGTCGTCTCTTGCTGGACATCAGAGGTCGCCATCGGCCAGTCACTGAAGGTCGGCACTTGGTCGGTCACCAAGGGTCGGTCGGCAAAGCGCCGAGAGATGATCGTCGCCGAGAGATGATCGTCGCCGAGAGATGATCGTCCATAAGTCGGTCGCCAGTAGTCGGTCGCCGAGTACCGAGCGACGATCGTATCTGAAGTCGATCGCTCGGCACCGGGACTTGTCCTGGGACCTTTGGTTGGCCGATTTAGCTTGTCCGCTGGGTTAAGGCTCGGCCGCCTGGTCGCTGATCGGCAGATCTGCCTTGGCCGCTTGGCAGTGGCTCGGTCGCCCGACCTCCTAGGCGATCGCCGGTCGGAAGGTGTTAATTCTTGACACAACACTTACCAAGCCAAATGGTTTCAGATATGTCCCATTTAGAAGAGCGGAAGACATCAAGAACCTCTCCACCTTCATAAAAATGAACATAAGTGTATCTCTTATATATCTATTATGCAACCACTAAGAAAATGTTTTTAAGAAGGCTACTACTTCTTCACTCTCACTCCTCTTCGCATCTGAGGCCTCACCGCTTTTCTGTCCAACGGTAACTCCAATCACATTCTTAAGGTTGGGATTAAGTGATCGAGATGGCTAGGTATCTGCTTCATTGGATGTGGCACGAAATAAGGGTTCCTACGTTCTATCCACCTCACCACACTTGGCAAGAAAATATTTTATTTCATTAGTAATATGTGATTGAATTTCAATAATATTGTAAAATTATTAGAAAATATAAATGAACCAATATACATACACATAAACTATTATTTGATTTGTTTTAATTTATAAATCTAAGGACAGATGATAGGAAAACCATAATTTAATTAAGCATAGGCATTTATTTTTCATGTAGGACAATATGAGTCTTATATCTAATTTTATAAATAATAAATTAAATTTTATTTATTATTATCAACTTTCAGTAAAAGTATTCAACCCATATTTTTACTAATATAAATTTTTTTATATGAATTGGCATTATTATAATTATTTTATTATTTTACAATCAGAACAAAATAATTCTGAAAAATCAAATAACTGTTGAAGTACAAAAGTATGAAAATAAACTAAAAATATATTTTTTTTTTTAATATTCTTATATTTTTATATGGTAATATTTTAATCATCTAATATATCATTATTATATTTAAATTACTTTATATATATACTATATGGACGTCAAATTAAAGAGTACGAAGTGATAATTAATTTGATATATTATTTTATCAAAAATAAAATTGATACAAAAAAGTTATAATTTTTTAAACTAAGTTGAAAATAAAAGAAATAAAATGAGAAAAAAAAATTAATTGGTAGATAATATATATGGAATAACCCTCTAACTTCCCTCCAAAACAAATATCCATTTTTTTAAGATTTTTAAAAAGAGAAATAATGTGGTGATGACACATGTCCTTTAAATTTTCTTGCGACTCTCTTTTAATATTAAGTATGGATTGTTAGTGACTTAAATTAATTCACGGGCATTCAATAGGGGTGTGCATGGTACGATATGGTACGATTTTAGGGTAAAACCTATACCATACCAAATATATTCGGTTTATTATGATTTAATACCATAAACATACGATTTTTTTCGTTTTGGTAGTTCGGTATTTCGGTTTGGTTTACATCGGTACGGTATTTTTTCGGTTGTTCAACTTGATACTTGATAGCATTAATAAGACAAAAATACTCGAATAAATTAATTCAACAAGGTACCACAAATAGTTGATCTAAATTAATAGCTAAACCAAAAAAATGACACTAACCTTAAGACAATAACTAATTTCATGTTCAAGTTTCCATCCAACTATTTTGGAGGATAAAAAGGAAAAAGAAAACAAGTGTCTTGAACTTCAATAAATTTATTATACTTCTATATTCATGTGAGTCTGTAACTACTATATATATATATATATGATATATTATCATAAAAATATTTAATATAAATAACGGTACGGTACGATTTTTTTCGGTATTTGAGTCAAATACCGTACCGTTACCGAAATTTCGGTTTTATAAAAAATAAGAACCATATATGTCAGTTTAAGCGGTTTATCGGTTTTTTCGGTACGGTTTTTACGGTGCAGTGCGGTTTTTCGGTTTAATCGGGTTTTTTGCACACCCCTAGCATTCAATATCTTAGACATGGGGAAATTAAAGAGCATATAGTTATAGGAAGCCCATTATGTAGGCAAGTACAGTAATAACTCTTTAGTGAAACGAGTTACTACTTATGAACTTAAGTTATATGTCCAAGCCGAACATAAAGAACTTAGGTTATATCAAACCTCCGATGTGCAAAATTTTTGTAATCGTTCATGTACGTGCAATCAAAACACATCCGACTACAATCTGTTATATATATATATATATATATTTTAAAACATCCCTGCAATAGTCGCTAAAGGATTCAGATGCACAACACTTCTCCTATTACAATTTATCAATTATCATGATTCAAGGCATAAATATGAAACTAATGTCCTGAATATTATGCCCTTCCATACCAAGATCAATCACTCTATGATTCTTGTCCTTTTATATGATGCAAAACAAAATGTCTTATTATATGGAGGAGACCATTTCTCTTAATTTAATCATCAACAATGATCACGAGGGGGGGCCATCCAAGGACTGAGTCTTCCTCAAATTCCAGTGAAGCCCATCATGGATGCTCCGTAGGAAATCACAAGTGGAGTCGACTTGACAAGCAGTGGGAACAGGACAAGGGGCCATGCTGCAAACCAGTGCATCTCCAGGTGCCAACTGTTTTCTGTCCTTGCCGTCAAACGACACCCAAGCATGGCTCCGGCTGTTGAAAGGTACCACCACTCTGAGCGTCACGTGCTCGGGCAATATCAGAGGCCTAAACGATAGAGAGTGGGGACAGATTGGTGTGAAAAGAATTCCGGGGACCTGTTGTATCATTCAAAAAGATTTTGAGCGAAAAACATAGTATTGAGTTGGTGATTTTTTTTAATAAAAAGAGTTTGACAGGAAAAACTGAAAATGCAGAGAACCAAATCTGCATACAGTTTTTATCTTTTTAGGCCAAAAAGAGAAGTACTTTTGCTGCGTATACCATTTCGTCATTTATATGGGCAATTTATATCAGGGACCCGATTCCATGATGCATTATGGATCCGGGTCGATTTTCAATCTTCCTAAGGTTCATTTTCAGTTTTTGGGTTCATGTTTTAGTATTTCACTTTTTTCGTTTTTAGTTCAGTTTTTTTTTATGATTTATTTTTCAGTATTTTCAGTTTTTTATAGTTTATTTTCATTTCTTCCAGGATTTATTTTATTTTCATTTTTTAGGGTTGATTTTTAGTTTTGAGGGTTTGATTTTTTAGTATTTTTAGTTTTTAGGGTTCATGTTGGATTATGGATCGGGTCCATAATACCTCCTCCATCCCACAAATATTGTCCTCTTTGACATTTTTTCAAATATTAAGAAAAACATTAAATAGGTAAATAAGATGAGCTGTATTATATTTATTCCAGATTTACCCTTGCTTTACAATTGAACCCGGAAGCATAAATTACAGAAATAATTAAGGGCAGAATAAAAACTTTATAGTAAATATGAGGTCTAATTAATGATGAGGACATGTTAACTGGGACACACCAGATAAAAAATTGTTGCGACTAAGGGAGTATGGTAATCCATTCTTATGTTTTTTTTTTTGATGACGGGGAACCCGCAGCCGCTACTCTTCGAGTGCGCACTGGATAAACCCTCGGTTGGACGTAATAGCCTACAAACTACGTCAACCAGGTAAACCACACTAGGCAAGCCCTGCGTGACAGGCTCAACCAAGAAAGTGTTGGTAGGGGGAATCGAACTCGTGACCTTTCAGTCCCGCGCTCACCTACTCCAACTTGGCTACCCTTGCAGGTAATCCATTCTTATGTTATTTATAGAGTCCAGTCACGAAGATTGTCCCTCTTCTATTCTAAAAGGAATTTGATGTGATGATCCCAGCAGCAAGGTATTCACCTTGCTCATATGAAGAGAGTGATATACATTCTTACAGATTGAGAGTATGTACAAATGGATAGACAAGGTGAGCACCTAGCTAGGTGCTGCGGGTACAGTTTGCCCAGAGATGGACAGGCGATGATATTAACTTGTATTTTTATCTAGCACCATCAGATTACTCCAGTTGCTACAAAATAACAATATGCATTTATTATTTGGCTTCCAAGTAATCTCATTATTAGCCCATGATGAGATTAAGTTCAATGAGGAAATTTGTCAACCAGTGGGTCCATAGCTCAGTGGCTGAGCAGTTGACTGCAAATCAAGAGGTCACCCGTTCGATCCCGGTTGGGCACTTTTTTGAATCATGATTAAATATATATATATATATATAGGGGCGCGTTTTATGCAGTACCAGTATTAGATACAGTACTTTACAGTACTAATTTATGCATTGGTTTTGTACTAATTATGCATGAAATATATGCATTTCGTGCATCAAAATTTCAGTGCATTAAAATATGCAATATATTTGATCTATAATGCACGGGTTCTTCAGATTTGCAGCCGTTGCCGGATCGGGGACGCCCCGGGGACGGGGACGGTGCGGGTACGCCGCGGAAACGTCCCCTCGGCGTTTCTTAAAATCGCAACGGCCCAAAAATGGGGACGGCCCAAGAGCTTGTTGGGGACGCCCTGGCCGCTTTTAGGAAATAAAA
>JAWKAU010001079.1:0-17143 GCA_033398695.1 Orobanche coerulescens
CAGGAGAAGAAGGGTATTTATACCCGCGATAATTTAGGGTTTGGCAGAACAGCCCCCAATTTTTCCTGAAACTTTCAATTTAACTCGCAGTTTTAATTATTTCGATTTTAAGTTAATCAGCTTCTCAATTCTTACAATTTGACCCCAGTCAACTTTAAAATTTAACTTCCAGTCATATCCTAACCTAAAACATTAAAATGTTGACTTTCAATTAATATTAATGACTAATCCGAAATTATTGCATAAATATTTTAATTTCAGTCATCTATAATGTTAACTCTTCGATTAATATTAATAAGCAATTATAATTTATTTTCAATTATTATATACTGATATTTGTATCTTTTCATTTATGATATAAATAATAAATTGTAAGGATTATAATTATTATTATATGTAGACTTTATCGAGGATTTACGGGCTTAGGACTGTGAGTCGAGCATCTTCATTTCAAGTTAGACATCATCATTTATTCAGGTGGGAATTTTCACTATCACTTTAATTACTTCAATTGAACTGTATATGTGATATTCAATTCATGTTTATAATTTGATGATACATGTTGTAAATCAGGCTCACCTGTATACGTGTAAAGAGATTATCTTAAGATTCATGTTGTTGCGGGGACACCTTCGCAACCTCAATATTCACATGCGTGCTCGATTCATGTTATATGTGGTATTGTGTGTATGTTTCATGTTGTTGCGGGGACACTTGCGCAACCTCAATATTCGTGTTGTGTGCTAGATTCATGCTATACGTAATATTGTGAGTATGTTTCATGTTGTTGCGGGGGCACCTGCGCAACCTCAATATTCGTGTTATGCGTGCTCGTT
This sequence comes from Orobanche coerulescens, assembly GCA_033398695.1. NCBI lineage: Eukaryota > Viridiplantae > Streptophyta > Magnoliopsida > Lamiales > Orobanchaceae > Orobanche > Orobanche coerulescens. The sequence continues at coordinate 837 of JAWKAU010001079.1, forward strand.
CATGCTATACGTAATATTGTGAGTTTGCATTGACGTTGAGAAAAAATATGATAGATTATTCATGTTATGCTTTCCATGAGATTGTATATTACCGTGATCAGTGTGATTTTCACGAGCTGAAGGAAACTCACCCCCACCTTTATTGATCCCGCAAGTTAAACCGAGCTAGATGGACGAAGGACCGAGCCGAGAGGGCATATGAAAGAGAATTTATTACATGGTGTTTTCTTTATGTCAAATGTTTTGAAACTTATTTGGGGAAATGTTGACTAGAAATTTATAATTTATGATTTATTCTTCCGCCGCAATTTTTTTTACCTCGTATCTATGATGAAATGTTGCCTTATTTAAAGGTATTAAATTTTATGTGAGTGAGCGACTCGACTTTGTAGGCGAGAATTTTGTATTCTCAAAAGAAAATATTTTTCGTCAAAATTTACCTTTTATTTATTTTCCCCAATATTTACCTTAGAAAGTCGGGGCGTTACAGTTCAGATAAGTTCAGCTTTAGAATTAATATTATTATATTATTATTATATTATTATTATTATTATTATTATTATTTATATATCAATGATATTATATATAATTATTATTATAATTGTAGTATCGTTATTATTATTTTATTTTTGCTGTTCTAATATTAATAATTATTATGCTGTATATACTATTTTCTAGTACGATGAGTTACTATGAGTATTATTCTTGATATTATTATAATAAAAAATAATCCATATAAAAGTATTATTATTAATATTAATCTTATTATTATTATTATTGTTGTTGTAATATAAATAATAATAATTATTATTGTATATGTTATTATCTAATTTTATTACTAACTATTATTATTTATTGATATCAAATATCATCAATAGTATTATATATATAATTTATAATATTAATAATATCTTTATTATTATTATTGTAATATAAATGGTCTTATTATTGTTATATATGTTGTTATGTGATATTATTATTAATATTCTTCTTTATGTTAATATTATCAATATATTATATATAATTTTTATTTAATTATTATTATTAATATCGTATTTGCCATATATATTATTAGGTGTTATATTTATTATTATTATGATTATTTAATAAACCCAGTACACTTCAGTTGAGTTCAATTTAGGTCAAAAGAGTAGAGCCTAACTTTTATTGTCAAAGATGACTTAGTAGAAGCCTTTATTTACTACTCCATCTGTCACAGCCAAAGATTGACAGATGATGTCTATTTGATGTTTTTTAGGTAATAATTGGTATAAGTAATGATGGTAAATATATGATGAAGATTAAAAAGTAAAAAGTATTGATGATAAATGTGTCACGAAGATTACAAAGTAAAAGTTGATTATTTGATTTGAATGTGAAAAGTGATATATATAAACATACTAAAAGTTGGGCTCTTTGAGAAATATGTAAACCTTTGAATGAGACGGGGTGAGTATATGCTACGTATTCGCAACGAATGCGTATATTAGTAATATTACTATATGGTTTTATCCCTATAATGCGGGGAATCGCTTCTTATGGACGCCAGACACTGTTTCTCCCATCTAATGGGCCGCCGAGTCACCATTATTTAACTCCACCAATCTCTGTCGTATCCGAAGTTGGGTTTCATGGGGCGAGTAATTTCACCTTTTCTACAAGTAATATTATTATCCGTAGAAAACCTTGGAGAGAGGGGGTTTGAGTTAATACTACAATAATATTACATATACAGTCAATTTACACAACTAAATTCTACAACATACTATCTCACCATACATTTATTATTAAATTCATTATTTATTTTATCACTTACCCCATCACTCACATAATCAATGGTCCAAAACAACCACAATCGTTACAACGATTGTGATTGTACCATTTTTCTTAATACTATGTGTTCACAACGAATGTGTAGGTGGTAGATTGCTACAATTATGTAGGTTCGAGTCCTGACAGCCGAAATGTGATAGTTTTATCCCTTTAATGTTAGGAATAACTCATTGTGTGCACCAGATACTGTTCTTTCCACTGTTGACCCCCAAGTGGCTAAAGCCGAGTTATCGGTCTTGCCAAAACTTAATGCCCCCCCCCCCCCCCGAGTCGAGCACCAAGCAACACAAACACAAATCTTACTTTTCAAATAGTCGAAAGAGATACAAAAAGTGGTTGTAACGCGCGTGATTATGCGACTTATAAGGAGGATGTTCTCTAGTCGTGATCATGATTTATCTCCTCCATCAATCTCTCTTCGATGGAGATATGGAAACTCGGGGCAAGTGATTCCGCCTTTTAACAACAATAATATACGAGTCATTCAGACCCGGGCGATGTCCCGGGCTGTATATGATGGTATTATATATTTAAATTGTTATTGTTCAGTACAAATTTTCGTCATTTTGATCATGGATCCGTCATTTATTTTCGTCATTTTATATTCGGGACGTATTTTTGTCATTGTATATATAAGTTGTCATGGTAGCATACATTTTGTAGCATGATACGTATTTAAAATAGTTTATTGACATTGATGTAACCGAGCTGATCGGTCACCAAGAACCGGGTTAATCTTAGAAGTTTAGCTAAGAAAACCCAAGATATATGAAGTACTCTCTTTTCTTTCTCTCTCTAAAAAATGCTGTATTCTCCCAGTGTCCCCCTTTTTGAGGAACCCCCCCTCTCCCTTTTATAGGAGGGAGGATGCCTTGTTATCTGGGATGATTCCTGGTTCCTAGAGAGAATCCCGGATATCCAGGGATTCAAGCTGCGATTTCCCATCCCCGGATTTCCGGGATTGCGAGGTATGGGCTCTCAATCCCCGGATTTCCGGGATTGCGAGGTATGGGTTCTCAGACCCTGGATCTTAGGGATTCTGTCAGGTGAGTCAGGATCTTCTTTCCCAAGAGTCCAATGGTTCTTAGGTCGGCTCATCCCTATTCAAATCAGTAGTTCGGGAGGCCTTTGAGGTCGGCGACCTGTTATCGGATATCATAGGTCAGCGGGGGCCTCCGAGGTCGGCGCCCTTCTAACAGATGTCACAGCTAAAAGGGGCCTCCGAGGTCGGCGCCCTTTATCTTAACAGATATCACAGCTAAATGGGGCCTCCGAGGTCGGCGACCTTCTAAAGGACTTTGGGGTTGTAATCTCCTTATCTAAGAACCTAGGTCGGACCTTTATTGGTCCATATTTTAAACCGGGTTTTCAGTGAGCGTACATTCGACGTCCTATCAACCAGTCCCCCCTACTCTAGTCGAGCTGTAAGACCGAGTAGAGTAAGATTTGTTTACAACCGGACGACCTCGACGCAACTATCCTAGGGACTCCCATTCCCAGATAACGAGGCTCTTCGTACTTTGTGCGCTATAATTAACCTGTCTTTTCCTTTCCCTACCTCCAAGACGTCGCATCGGTGGCCGAAGCCAGGTGTCGACCTGCCATAGGTCGGCTAAGACGGCACCAAATCCCAGTCGTTCCTTCGGATAGGACATCGGACGCTCCAGATCGTCCCTATCCTCCTCGGTTTTCGCCCCTCCCCCCTATAAAAGGTCTTCTTCTTCTTCCTTCCCCACTTCCGCGATTTTACAACCTCCATCTCTGGTGCAAAAAATTCCCAGGCAACCCTAGCAATCGCATCTATCTCACCCCGTCGACAAGTTTGCTCCACCTTTCTCCGGCGAACTTCCACCCAATCCCATGGGTATGTTCATCTAAACATCTTTAGCTTTTTGATTTGTTTTACACATATTTTTCCTTTTCTTCTTCCTCCTCTTTTCCTCAAGTTATGTCGTCTGCTTCGGATTCCCAAAATATTTCCGGCGAGTCGGCCGTGAACTCTTTTTTGGGGGGTCTTTCCTCTTCTGATGGGGATTCGGGGGGTAGGTCGGGGCGAGCTACTGGTTCCTCCCTCCGCCTTAGGGATGAACCTTTAGGTGACGTAGACTGGTCCGAGCTAGGTGACATCCCCCCCTCTGCCCTATCAGACATGTAATCTTTTAAGATGTATTTTTTACGTAATATTTGTTGTCTATTTATTTTGGTATTGACTCTATCATTTTTAATTGGAACTAACTAATATTAATACATTGGGCTAAGTTATAACTATTTCTTATGATAGTCAATGATGCCCGTGCGATGCACATGTGCTGTATAGAAGTTTTCATAGATTTAAAATACGTGCGATGCACATGGGCTATATAGAAGTTTTCATAGCGTAATATTCGGCATTTATTTTCGTCATTTTATATTTAAGTTTTCATGGTGTCACACATTTGCTAAGCTTTATACGTACTTAGAATACTTTATTGAGTTGCACATGGACTGTATATAAGTTTTTATATCGTAATCTTCAGAACTTATTTTCGTCATTATATATCTAAGTTGTGATGGTATCACATTTCTAAGCATGACACACATTTAAAATAGTTTATTGACATTAAAAGAGTATATGTGAAGAGATTTTTTTCAAGATGTTACATTGAAAAAAGTCTATTCACATGTAATTTTTTAATATGTATAAGTTACATAAATTATTTTAAATATGAAGCGATGACATTAATGTTGGAGACCTTTTATATTCATCCACGTGCAATGCACACAGGTTTGGACTGCCTCAGGACTCATGCGATGCACTCAGGTTGGATCTAATTGTTTTTTTCGTAATGTTCGAGACTAATTTTCGGTTCATGTTTGAAACTCTCATTTTTTGTGAAAGACGGACTTCGTTGTTCAAATAAATTACATTATTAAAAGCGAACTATAAAACAAATTTCCTTTTTAACAAAATTATAAAAACATAAAACATTAAAGTGATTAGTATATTCAAGAGTATAAATTATAATTCGTATAATAAATTATAATTCGTATAGTAAAATATTGCATGTTTAATTTGTAACGTACTATTAATATGAATGCCAGGTATTCATCTATATTGACACCGGTGGCCGTGGCGTTGTTCTTGTTGTTGTTCTTCTTGTTGTCTTTGTCGTTGTTGTTCATTGGCATTTTGCATGTTTTGTTCTTGATACAATTTTCGTGACTTGTCAATCTCTTTCTTTAATGTGAAGAGGTTTTTTGCAAAATGTTATATTTAAATGAGGCTTTTCATATGTGATCTTTTAATGTGAGTAACTTACATAAATTATTTTTTGATTAATGCATTATTACAACATTTTTTCATAAACTATAATATCGAATTTGGAGCATTCATTAGTAACTCATTCTAAGTATTTACAGTATGACGACATAAATCACATGATCTCAAAGTCAAATTAATAATGCTTACCTCGTGATATGTGGATAACATTTGAAATACAATTTTCTTCTCCTTTATATACTTCTTCGATTTAGAAGATTCTCATTGTTATGATGATAGTGTGAAGATATTTTTATTATATTTTTATTATATACTACCATTTGCAATATGTAACATCGACATAATTTACACAGTCATATCAAATATCAAAGTCACACAATATTCCAAGACGTTTAATTAAAAAAGTGACATTAACACAACGCAAGACAAAAAACTACATTAAGAGCAAAAATATTAAAATGCACCAACAAAGTGTAGTAATAATTATTGACTAAAAATTGAATGCTCGTCACATCATTTTCAATAAACTTACTTGCTAACGAATCAATAGTATTAGCCCGTTTATCGGTATTACATAAAGTAAAATATTGCATGTTTAATTTGTAACGCATCTATTAATATGAATGCTAAGTATTCATCCCACCGCCATTACGACGTTGATCTTGTTGTTGTTGTTGTTGTTGTTGTTGTCTTTGCTGTTGTTCATTGGCCTTTGCATGTTTTGTTCTTGACATAATTTTTGTAACTTCTCGATCTCTTTCTTTAATGCTTCTTGATGCGCTACAAAAAAATAGATATAGTTGATCGTTAGTAACTTAAATACGCTTAATCAATATATTGCATTTTCGATCAAAGTAAAAATATTCGTGCATGTTCCACTTAATTGATAAGACAACGATGTGTAGGATCTCTTAACCCATTAGAAAGATGATGTTACTACCAAATCTCCTGCCCATCATCTTTATGTCCTACATTATTACACACAAAAATACACGTGAAATTTACATAAAATAATATAAATCAATATGCTAAATAAGTAAGACGATATGATGCTTACTTTACCACCATAATAAGTTGTAGAATTTCAACGCGGTGTGGAGGAAGTTATGGTTTGTTGTGTGTGATTTTGACACATTATATAGTTGATAAAATATTTGTAACTCATGGGCGGGAAGGTAAAAGACTAACCACTAATTGATGTGTTTAATTTATGCATTTACGCATTTTGGTTTGTATTCTTTGTGTTTAATGTGCACGATTCCTATGTCTTACCCTTACGCATTTACTATTAAATCAATGTACTAACACACGTTTTCACATTTCACTTTTAATTCATTAAACATTTATCATGAAAGATTTCGCATTTATAAGACAACTTAAGTTTTAAAGATATAAGATTATCTTTAGAAAAACTTGGAGATGGGGGGTGGGGGGGGGGGGGGGGGGTAAAAGCGTGGTTTGTTGAGGAAGGCACCTTTTGCACCATTGACCAAGATGAGTTCTGCCCACTTGGAAAAGGTCAGTTTTGCTCAGTAACTGAAAATTCCAGATTCCGGGTTGTTCTTTGCTGTTCTGTCGCTTGATTTTTTGCTCAGTAACAGAAAATTCCAGATTCCTGGTTTTTCCATGCTGTTCTTTCGCTTGATACACAAACTCGCGTATTTGACATATGGATTTGGAGTGCTTTCTTTCTTGTTCTACGCATTTCATCCCAAATCTTGCTTGTGGATTTAAATAAATTATATCTCCCATTTTTGAGAAAAGGGTAACATATATATATATATAGTGTTTAATCGTCTCAATTCAAGTTTTGGATATTCTTGTTCATGAATTCCACACTTGTGCTGTATCTTTTCTTCTTCTTTTTTTGAGTGCATATCTTGGGAGGGAGGGAGGAGTGGCGGGTCATGGGCATCGAATCCTAATCTCTGATGTGAGCCCCTCTGTTCTTCCCAACACATCGCTTGAGAATTGGTGGATTTTGATCTTCATGAAGATGATAAAGGATTGGTGACCAGTTGTTCTTTTTTCTTTTGGAATTTTGGCTCTGAATTTATTTAATTTTTACGGTTTCTTATATTGGGCAGACGCCAATATGAAGGACTCATGTCTCCAAACTGTTTGTTTTTATCCCTGTTTAGAATTCAGTTGGCCCTCATAATGGTCCCATAAAATGCCATTCTATGGAGTTGCTTCAAAACTCAAAGTTTCAGCAAATCCCTAATCCAGAGTGACGAACCATTTGGGTGGGGTTCACATTTCGATTTCGAAATCTTCTAGCGAAATTGAGGGAATAACATATCTTGATTCTGACAAAACATTTATACGAAGATGTCTCGTAGAGAATGTTGCTCGGGATGGATAGTAATTCTTGTGTCCTCAGTGATGTTAGTTTGTCTTGTAGAGGCCTTGAGTGAAGACGGAACTTACCTCCTAGAGTTGAAGAAAACCATTATTGATCGTTATAATTTTCTTTCGAGTTGGAATCCAAATGATCAGACACCTTGTGGTTGGTTTGGGGTAAATTGCACATCAGGTTACAATCCAGTTGTATGGTCCCTCGACTTAAACTCAAAGAATCTGTCGGGATACTTGAGCTCCAGCATCGGCAATCTGGTCTTTCTAACACATCTTAATCTTTCCTTTAATGGATTCACAGGGAGTATCCCTAAGGAGATTTCAAATTGTTCAAGATTACAAACTCTTAACTTGAACAATAATTTTTTCCAAGGAGAAATCCCGGTAGAAATGTGTAATCTGTCGTATTTGAGAATTTTAAATATATGTAACAACCGGATTTCTGGTTCGATCCCAGAGGATTTTGGAAAGCTAACTTCTCTTATTCAGTTTATAGCGTACAGCAATAATATCACAGGCTCGTTGCCTAAGTCCTTTGGTAACTTGAGAAACTTGACAGTTTTCCGAGCTGGCCAGAATGCAATTTCCGGAAGTTTACCAGCCGAGATAGGCAATTGTGAAAGCCTAACACTTCTTGGTCTTGCACAAAATCAACTAGGAGGAAGTTTGCCTAAAGAACTCGGCAAGCTCCAGAGCTTAACTAATATCGTTCTTTGGGATAACCAGTTCTCCGGATTTATCCCAAAGGAATTTGAAAATTGTACAAGTCTCGAGAGTCTTGCTTTGTACAGAAACAATCTGGTGGGAAATATTCCTCCCGAACTTGGGAACATTAAGTTTCTAAAGAAGTTATATTTGTACCGAAATGGGTTAAACGGAACCATTCCAAGGGAAATCGGTAATATTACTTTAGGATTAGAAATCGATTTCTCGGAGAATTATTTGTCTGGAGAAATTCCAAAGGAATTGACTCAAATAAAGGGCCTGCAGTTGCTGTACTTGTTCGATAATGAGCTTACCGGTGTGATCCCAACGGAGATTAGTAGCTTAAGGAATTTAACAAAGCTAGACTTGTCGATTAACCAACTTACTGGTCCTATCCCATCTGGATTTCAATATTTTCCTTATATGCTGCAGTTGCAGCTTTTTGATAATAAGCTGAGTGGTGACATACCACAAAGCATGGGGCTCTACAGTCGACTTAGGGCAGTTGATTTTAGCAACAATCGCTTGATGGGTAGAATTCCTCCGCGTATTTGTAGCAATTATAATTTGGTATTTCTCAATCTCGGATCGAATAGTTTGTACGGAAATATTCCATCAAGTGTCATCAATTGCAGTTCTTTGGTTCGACTGAGCCTAAGTGGCAACAGGTTAAAAGGGAGCTTTCCTTCTGATGTATGTAAATTGACAAACATCTCAGCCGTTGAATTGGGACGGAACAGGTTTAGTGGCCCTATAAGTCAGGAAATTGGGAATTGTCGAAAATTGCAGAGGCTTGATCTATCCGAAAATTATTTTACGTCCGTGTTGCCGAAGGAGATAGGGAATTTACTACAGCTTGTGTCTTTCAATATTTCATCAAATTTTCTCACTGGGAAAATACCGCACGAAATTTTCAACTGCAAGGCTCTGCAAAGGCTCGATCTCAGCCGAAACATTTTTTCTGGTACCATACCTACTGAGGTAAGAACTCTCTCTCTGCTCGAACGTCTGATTATTTCGGAAAATATATTTTCTGGAAATATACCGCCAGGGTTAGGGAATCTCTCACGTTTAACCGAATTGCAGTTGGGCGGGAATATATTGTCCGGTGAGATACCCAAGGATATAGGTAATCTCATCGGGCTGCAAATTGCACTGAATTTGAGTTATAATAACTTCACCGGAAAAATACCGCCCGAGCTTGGAAACCTTATCTTGTTGGAGTACTTTTTCGTAAACAACAATCTTTTGAGCGGTGAGATTCCGAGCACATTCGGAAAACTCACGAGCCTTTTGGGTTGCAATTTCTCGTATAATGACTTAACAGGGCCATTGCCTGCTGCACAAGTGTTCCAGAACATGAGTATTAGTAGCTTTGTTGGAAATAAAGGGCTTTGTGGTGCCCCCCTCGGTAATTGTGTTGTTTATACAAGCATTCCTCCTTCAACGGGAACTAATGATGGTAGTCGAAGAAAAATCATCATTGTAGTTTCTGTCCTGATAAGTGTTATTTCACTTGTTCTGATTATAATTATTTTATACGCTATGAGGTGTCGTAGTTCTATTGACAGGATCCCCCCCTTTTTAGATAAACCAGTGGAATGTGATATTTATTTTCCTCCAAAAGAGGGTTTCACTTTTCAAGACCTGGTTGAGGCCACCAACAATTTTCACGACACGTTTGTTATAGGAAAGGGATCAGTCGGGACGGTTTACAAGGCAGTTTTGCAGTCTATTCCGATAATTGCGGTTAAGAAGCTGACGTCGAATAGAGAGGGTAATAATATCATTGAGAACACATTTCGGGCTGAGATTCTTACTCTTGGAAATATTAGGCATCGTAATATAGTGAAGCTATATGGTTTTGTTCATCACCAATGTTCGAATTTTCTTCTCTATGAGTACATGGAAAAAGGTAGCTTGGGTGAATTGCTCCATAGAGAATCTTGTGACCTCGACTGGCCGACACGTTTTAAGATTGGTCTTGGAGCTGCCGAAGGTCTTGCTTATTTACATCATGATTGCAGGCCTAGGATCATCCACCGTGATATAAAGTCGAATAACATATTGCTCGACGAGATGTTTGAAGCTCATGTCGGTGATTTCGGGTTGGCAAAAGTGTTTGATATGCCGCAATCCAAATCGATGTCAGCGGTTGCTGGATCATATGGTTATATAGCACCTGGTGAATGACTTTTCCCCCCTTGTTCGTTGCGATTTTGCAAATTAAGTGCTTTACTGCTTATTCTTCTTTTTCGCTAAACTTTTTTCTTTTCGCCAGAATATGCCTACACTATGAAGATTACAGAAAAATGTGATGTATACAGCTACGGAGTGGTTCTTCTGGAGTTGCTGACCGGAAAGACTCCGGTGCAGCCACTGGAAGAAGGAGGGGATCTTGTTTCACTTGTGCGGAAATATATCCGGGTCCATTCATTGTCGTCTGAGATACTCGATGACCGTTTGGATCTGAAAGATGAAATTACTGTTGTCCACATGATCAACGTTTTAAAAATTGGTCTCATGTGCACGAGCATGTCCCGTTATGACCGGCCATCCATGCGGGAGGTTGTGCTGATGTTAGTAGAATCAAGTGATCGAGGAGGAAACAGTACAGTGTCCCCTCCAGATTAGCTTTTGTTAGTGTATCCCCTTACTTTTTTATTTTGTTTTAACTATGTGTGGAATCCTTGCAGTGGATTAAATCACAGAAAATTGTGTACATTTTTTACAGCGGGATTTTTACAGTGGATTCTTACAGTGGGAGTTACTCTTGCTTTTATTGCTCACACACTTGTAAATTACAGAAAATTGTGTACATTTTCTAGGTCATAATTCTACCGTCCGACCTGAAGAGGGTAAGTTAGTTGAGGTACAATCTTTTAATTGTAATGATTTTAATAAATGTACAATTCGTTTTAAACCATCTATTTTCATTCACCTATTAGTTTTTCCAATCAATTAATATTGTAACTTATGTAGCGAGAAAATTATAATTTTGAGAATATTATATGAATTTTAATTATGTATTAAGAGTTTTTATTTTGAAAGTGATCTCTTTAAGTGAGATAAAATCATATTTTGAAATTATACTGAAGAGGAACGTAGAGAGTAATAATTTCGGGTCGGTTGACTTTATTGTATGTTTGTTTCGACATTTTACCGTGTTGGTGGCAGGTAGGCCTGTAAAAGAGTCGAACCATATCCAACTTTACATAGTTCGAGTTCGGCTTGAAGTAGTTCTCGAACCTTAGGTTCGATTCGGTTAGGATTTGTCGAACCTTAACTTTTATGGTTCGATTCGAGTTCGATGAATAAATTACAGTTTATAGTTCGGTTCGATTCGTCTAGTTTTTTCGAACCGGTCGAATAAAGTTCGATCTGGCTTGTTTTTTGAGAGAGTTAAATCTATGTTCTAGTCGGTTGGGCACTTGGGGCTTGTGGTTTAATGATATCGGACATATCATTTTGGCAAGTGGACTGGGGATTTAAAGTTTGGACCAAAGTTCTTTACATCCCGAATCGAGCTGGACGGTTCAACTCGTTTGGCCGAATCCTATTTTAAAGGTTCGATTCTACATTTTATTGTCCGAGCCGAACCACGAACCGAACTATTTCGAGCCGAACCACGAACCGAACTATTTCGAGCCGAACCTTCCGAACCGAGTTGAACTTTCAGGCTCGTTTAAAGCCCTAGTGATAGGCCTTTGAACTACAACTAAATCTGATCGTTTGTATGTTGGAACTTGGAAGGCAATAGGGTCGTCGGTCGTGAAAAACAACGAGAAATGATTTGCATTGTACTTTATAAAAATGAGTAGAAGTACTCACTCCTTCCATGATATATGTTCCTAGACTTTAGTGGCACGAGTTTTAATAAATTGTAATGAGTGTAAATTGAGTGTCGAAGAAGACCCACATTATGAATAAATAGATTAATGAGTTGTGAGATTAAAAAGGTAGGTCATGAGTGTTTTTTCTTTTGTAATTATGGTATTTATGTGGGGTCAATATCGAAAAATAGAAAGAGAATGTTTTTCGTGCACGTCCAGAGCCGAATTAATAGAACGCATTTCGAGGATAGAGAGAGTTGTAGAGGGTGAAATATACAATCGAAAATCCGGATGTTCGGGTTAGGTGGGCGCTAGCAACCTGCCAACCGCAACAATACACGTTACAGCCCAACGAAAGAGCATCGGTGGGGTGTCAAATGAAAGGCCTCCGACGCTCAAGTCTATAAACAATGATAACGATTTTATGTCATAAAATGAAAGTAATAAAGAACAGGTTGTGATATTCTCGAATGTCTGGGGCATTTGGAAGATAGTAGTTGACCACTGTGATACTATGGAGCATCTGAAGGTGGACGATTCTGACGGGATAGTCTGTCTCACTAGTCTGCTGCTAAGGTTTTTGGTGATAACTTAGAGTTTTTTAGAGAGGGAGATAGAGAAAAAGTTAGAATATCATAATGAGTTACGTCTGAGAGTAAGAGAGATAGAGAGAATGTCATATTTCGAATGAGGCCGACTAATCAGCCTGTCTGTCTGTTTATAGGGCGACCATGAGGTCATAGGGTTTCATCTGACTTCTCTTATCCCCAACTAGCTGCCCCTATCTCCTATTGATCCATGGACCTGACCCACCATTGACCTGTTTGCGGCTTGCGTGGACGTTACGTCTGACTGTCTATTTGACTTAGTCGACATGCTTAAGAAGCAAGTGGAGGATATCGTGGTTGGTTGGATGACTTAGTTAGAATATTCAAGTGGCCAACTGGGTATGCGAGTCTGTATCTTTGGGCCTTATTGCACATATTGGGTCGAGGTGTTCATTCCACCTGCCATATTGGGCCAACGGTTTGATTTTATCGAACTCTAAACACGCTCGGCCAAAACGTTTGACCCATTTAGTAGGTCCTTAAGTCCGAGTATGGGCCTAAGGGACCTTACTAATATGTAAGGCATTGTTGGAACATTTTGTTCCATACATGCTATAATAATGTTTTGATGATTTAAGTTGTTACACAAAACAAAACAACAAAGAGACGAAACAAAGCATCGAAGGAAACGAAGTGCAAAAAGTTGGATTTATGCAAGATTAACGTACGTAACATAAGCTATATAACGTACGTAATGTAAGCCACTTAACGTACGTAAGAGATAATGGTTAGCGTACGTAAAGATGTGTTTCAGAGTTCAAACGAGAAGAACGTTGGGAAGAGTTAGAGTAAAAAAGGCGGCAACGGATATATGACGTCAGCAATGACGTACACTTAACGTACGTAATGGGTTGTTGATAACGTACGTAAGGAAAGAAACGAATGCAACTGGACTGAAACTGGACTAAGCTAACTTACGTAACCAGGATGGAGTAACGTACGTAACACTAGCTAATGTACGTAATATGGAAGCCTTAATGTACGTAAGAGAGGCTCAGGGTGCTAACGGCTAGTTTGATGAAGAAGCCTATAAATACCATTCCTATGGTATTGTTTCACTACAACAACGCAAAGCAAATGACTCATTGATCAGATATTCATATTGATATTCTTGTTGTTGTAATATTGAGCTTATATTGATAGTTTGAGTGTTTATACATTCAACATATACACGAGAGGAAAAAGAAAAGATACGATTGGATTCGGTGTTATTAGGATCAAGGATCCGGCATTATTAGAATCGCAATCGATATCTAAGTGAGGTTTATCTAGTACGATAGAAAGGTAGAGCAGTTGATTCCTTGTCCGATAAGAAAAGGAATACGGTTTAACTTGGACCGACGAATGCCATCGATAAGCAAAGCATATGACATCGAGCTTTGGAAAGTGATTTGTCTTGGTCCAAAAATTCCGACGAATGCCAACGATACGCTCAAAATTTTCGAAGATTATGACGATTCCGATTGGAAAAATGACCATTACAATTGTAAGGCAACTCAACTTCTATATTGTACCTTAAATCTGGAAGAACACAACCGGATATCATCGTGTGATAGTGCCAAAGAAATTTGGAAAATGCTTGAGGTAACACACGAAGGTACGTCTCAAGTCAAGGAAACGAAGATAAACATGCTCCTTCACGATTATGAATTATTCCAAATGAAGGGCGATGAATCCATCACTATAATGCTCGACCGATTCTCGGTCATCACAAATGGATTAGCATGTTTCGAGAAACCACTTTCGAGTAGTGAGAAAGTAAAGAAAATTCTCCGATCACTACCTCGAGAATGGAATGGTACGGTGGCGGCAATAATGGAGTCTAAAGATTTAAATACTCTTGATTTTAGTGCTCTTGTTGGTTCTCTTATCAACTACGAGATAGTTCTAAAATCTCAGAATGCCAAACCAAAACCGAAGGAGAGATCAATAGCCATGAAGGCTAAGATGTCAAGATCTAAAGAAGAAATCCCGGTGGACGAAAGCGACGAAGAATCGGCATATTATGCCAAAAATATTAATAAGTTCCACTTATTAAACCGGAGAAATAAAGACATCTCAGGCGAATCTAAGAAATTCGACAACTCTTGTCGATTATGTGGAAAACCAGGCCACTTTGCAAAGAATTGCCGAGCTAAACCCAAGAAGGAGGTCCTCGTTGCAACATGGAGCGATGAAGACGAAGATGATGATTTTATCAATCAAAATAATCTCGCTCTCATGGCCCGAAGTTCGTTCGACGATAGCGACGTCGAAAGTCAAGTAAGTAATTCTTACGACGAAATTTTTGAAGCATTTGAATTATTACATACGGACTATCAAAATGCTTTATCCGAAATTAAATCCCTTCAATTTAAAAATAAATCATTGGAAATTGAAAATTCCAAAATTCTTGAAAAGGGAAAATTTATCGAGATCGATCATTCTAAATGCCTTGAAAACAAAAATATTTTAAAGGATGATCTTGTTAAAATTCAAACCGAGCTCAAAAATTTAACGAAGAAATTTTCTCTCGGAAACGAGAAATTTGAAAATATGCTCTCGGTTCAGAAATTTACTTTGAACAAACAGGGGTTGAGATTCACACCTCGTTCTAAAAACGAATCCTTAAATTTAAAGATACCCCGTTTCGAAAAATATTGGAAAATTGGGCATCATATTTTGAACTGGAAAAGCCCACGCCGGACGATTAAAATTAAAAGGATTTGGGTTCCTAAAGAAACAAATATTTCAAATATTGTCTATGTTTCAAATGAAAAATCAACTCTCGGTTGGATCCCCAAAAATTGATTTTTATCAAAATATATTTTACTTAGGGGGAGTATTTTTAAAGGGGAGATAATATTTTCACGGGGAGTTTATACCCTATTCATGCATATAGTAATATTCATCATTTGGTATCATGCATATTTTATATCCTTATATTCAATTGGTATTTCTTTATACTTTTTGATGAAAACAAAAAGGGAGAGAAATGAGGAAAATGGGATTAACCCTGAAAGAGGGAGAAAATCGAAGAAAAGTCGAAAAGATGAAATTGAAAAGAAAAGGAGAAAAAAAAAGTCGAAAATGAGAAGTTGAAAAAAAAAATGAGGAGACGTCGAAAAGATGATGAAAATTTGAAAATTCGAAAAGAAAAAGAAAAGGAAAGAAGGAGTCGAAAAAGAAATGGGAGAAGAAACTAACGAAACGGACAAATTCGAAAACTTTGGTCTGTACACATATACATATATTTGTATTTTTTTTGCAGGTAAATCTCATTGACGAAGTGTTGTTTTGTAATCATCAAAAAGGGGGTGATTGTTGGAACATTTTGTTCCATACATGCTATAATAATGTTTTGATGATTTAAGTTGTTACACAAAACAAAAGAACAAAGAGACGAAGCAAAGCATTGAAGGAAACGAAGTGCAAAAAGCTGGATTTATGCAAGCTTAACGTACGTAACATAAGCTATATAACGTACGTAATGTAAGCTACTTAGCGTACGTAAGAGATGATGGTTAGCGTACGTAAAAATGTGTTTCAGATTTCAAACGAGAAGAACGTTGGGAAGAGTCAAAGTCAGAAAGGCGCCAACGGATATATGACGTCAGCAATGACGTACACTTAACGTACATAATGGGTTGTTGATAACGTACGTAAGGAAAGAAACGAATGCAGCTGGACTGAAACTGGACTAAGCTAACTTACGTAACCAGGATGGAGTAA
>JAWKAU010001080.1:0-17000 GCA_033398695.1 Orobanche coerulescens
ATTCATATACATTGGATCTCAAATAAACAAGTCGACTGTCGAGCATACCCCTCGGGCGTATGAACAACCAGTCACCAAACCGTCGAACATACCCAATCGAACATGGAGTATAAAGACCAATCATTATGGCTCAAGACGGACATCACAGTACGCCCGATCTGGAAATGTGTCCGTGCACATGTCCACCCCATATACGGAATCCAGGATATACGTGGGACACGTACGTAATTAGCCTCACAAACTAGCTTCTCGTGTGCACGGTCCAAATGTGGAAACATCAACGCATGACCATATGTGCCTGGCTAAAAATCCTACACAATAACCAATCGGGATGTAGATATGATTCCAGATATGTCACGATGCAAAATGACAACGAAACTCAATCAATTACTCATCCAATGAGGATCAAGACTCACCGAAGTGATAACAATTTTCAACGAGACCTACGACATCAAAGATAGCGAACTTGGGAATACAATCCCACAACAAATGATAGACACAATCAACGACAATACCCATTATGAATCGTAGATTCATAAAGCAATACATATATACGAAATGTATAACATTCTCCAATCATTATTATAACCAAGCAAGATAGCTTGCCTCAATACGGAGATGTGAATAATTCTTCCTCGACGAACGAACGGACGGTCCTCGACTAACAACAATTATCCGAACAATCAATCTTGAATGGAATACAATTCACTCAATAATATATTCATAAAATCATCTATATCGAATTCGTAGGAAACGACATCCGTAAATTAATCCGAAAGCTCAACTATCTCAAAAGGTATTATGGTTCTCAACTCTATAATTACCTAATTCATTCCTATGATCGAATTCTCACCTTCATCAAGTTCTTAATAAGTTATGAAGTTCTATCAACCAATAATCTAACAAGAATAATACTTATTTATAAACTTATCTCATCAAAACCCCCCTTTTAGAACATTAACAATATTCCAATATGATCTTCTAAACAATCCTACTTCATGAATCGATAAAGTTTATTTTGATCACAACAAAATCACAAGGATTATTCAACAGTTCATTAAGTTTATACTTGAATATATCATAATTGTGATGATTATCAAATAATTCATGGAAACCCCCTTTCTTTAACAAGGTTATAACATCTAACAATTTATAATGGTGAAGAATAGACTTATCTAAATGTTCTTAGTCATATCTTCCTAAAAATAAATAGCAATCATGTTATCTTTCAACATTACAATCATTTAAGAAGGTTTTATCATCAATATTACCATGCTCTTTTTTAGTTGCTCAAGATTCTAATAACTAACATGATATGCTTGACTAATCAACTATGAATGAAAGAAAATTCATAACAGTTCAGAATTGATATGAGTTAAAACAACCAACCTTCGAGAATGGGGGATAAACTCCAAACCCTTCAAGAATGCACTCAAATCCTTATCTTAATGCTTCAATCCAAGATACAATGCTCCAATGCAAGATACAATGCTCCAATGCAAGATAGAATGCTCCAATGCAAGATAGACAAGGCTAAAATCTATATGGGGTGGTAGGAGGACGATTTCTAGAGAGAAAAATGAAGTATGGTTCATTTAAGAATGAAAGGCAAGACATGATTATATAACCTGCATACTTCATTACGTACGTTAACAGGGCACTATTACATACGTAATGAACTTTACGTACGTTAACACTTTCAGTGTTACGTACGCAATATACCATCAAACCCCACTGCCTCAAAACTCAGCCTCCATTACGTATGTTAAAGGATTATAAATATGTAAGGCTCACATGCATTACGTACGTTAAAACACACATGTTACGTACATAATGCTCGTTGACATGCTGTCCTAATCGAGTCGAGAATCTAGGCCACACACGGCCCCACATGCCGAAAGTCTAGATATGGTCTGATACTCTCCATTACGTACGTAAGGCACAAGGCTTAATGTATGTAACTGTCCACGAATAACGTACGTTATTGTCTCAACATAGCGTACATAAGTGCACTAAGGATAGAGTCTGGAATGCAACTCACTAAGGATGTCTACCCTCAAGATGATACGAACATCTACAATCAAGATGATATGATTATAGTAAATCTCAACATCATAAAATCACATTAATTCTAATTATGACACAACGATACTCGAATCCGAATAATACAATGGTAAAAATGCAACAGTAAAATAAAGTTACAGCCGTATATTACATACTACCCCTCTTAAAAAGAGTTTCGTCCTCGAAACAAAGGGTAACAACACGGAATATCACATACTCTCCCCCTTAAAAGATTTTCGACCTCGAAACTAAGGGGTAAACAACTCGGGATATCTCTCCCGCATGCTATCCTTGGTCTCCCACGAAGCCTCCTTGACTCCATGTCGTGACCACCGAACTTTCAGCAGGGGGATCGTCTTGTTCCTCAATTGTTTGATCCTCCTCTCAAGTATCTGTACAGGACGTTCCTCGTACGAATGATCATCAGCTAACTCAATCTCTTCGAACTGAAGTATGTGGCTAGGATCGGCAACATACTCCTCAACTGAGAAACATGAAACATGTTGTGGATTCGACTTAATGCTGGTGGCAATGCTAAACGATAGGCCAGATCGCCTACTCTTTCTAAAATCTCGAATGGACCAATATACCTCGGACTTAGTTTACCTCTTTTCCCAAAACGAAAGACACCTCGGGTAGGAGACACTTTAACCAACACATGGTCACCAATCTCGAACTCAAGCGGTCGCCGACGATTATCTGCATATGACTTCTGCCGGATTTGAGCCATTAAAAAACAACTCCTAATCAGGGCGATGTTCTCACGAGCTGCTAGCAACATATCGGGTTCCGTATCAGAGATTCAGATAGGTCGTCCCAACACAAAGGCGATCTACAACGGCGGCCATACAGCGCCTCATACGGTGTCATCTTGATTGAAGCGTGCCAACTATTATTATAGGTGAATTCCACGAGCATAAGCCCTCAGCATATCTTATAGAGTTTGGATAGTCCTCTCAGATTAGCCATCGGTCTGAGGATGAAATGCCATATTGAAGTTCAATTGAGTACCCATCGCACGATGAACTGCTTTCTAAAAGTGTGACACAAATTGCCAAAGTCACGATTTGATAAGATACTCTTGGGAGTACCATGCAACCTTACAACCTTTCGAATGAACAGCTGGGCTAATCTCTCGGGTCCCTATGTATCATTGATTTCCAAAAAGTGGGCTGATTTAGTTAGACGATCCACAATCACCCAAATCATACTCATACCTCGACAGCTCGTCGACAAGTTTGTGATAAAATCCATAGATATGTCCTCCCATTTCCATTCTGGAATCGGGAGTGGTTTCAGCATACCCGTTGGTCGCTGATGCTCAATCTTAACCTGCTGACCGGTTAAACATCTCAAAACGAACTCTGCAACCTCACGTTTCATATTACCCCACCAATAATATTGCTTCAAATCCTTATACATATTGCTAGACCCTGGGTGAATGGAGTATGGGGTAGTATGGGCCTCTTTCAGAATAGAATTTTTCAACTCTTCGTATGTCGGTACACATATTCGATTCTCGAATCGCACCAATCTATCCTCTTGGATCACAAATCCAGGGGCTTTCCCCTGAGTTACTTCATTCGAATCCGAGATAAGAACGGGTCCATAATCTGTTTTGATCCGATCATATCGTCAAGAGATGACGAAATCTCAAGTGTGCATAGCTGTACTTGAACACGTTGTAGCCAGACTTCGATCTCCGGCCTCACAATTTCCAGCTGCAATTCCTTCTGAACTGTCAAGCGGGCAAGCATCTGTTCTTGTACTGTCTTACGGCTCAAGGCATCAACAACTACATTTGCTTTACCCGAATGATAAAGGATCTCGATATCATAGTCTTTGATTAGCTATAGCCACCTTCTCTGTCTCATGTTCAATTCCTTCTAAGTAAAAATGTACTTCAGGCTCTTGTGATCAGTAAAAATCTGACAGGTAACTCCATACAAATAGTGATGCCAGATTTTCAAAGCAAACACCACGGCTGCTAGCTCCAAATCATGAGTCGGGTAGTTGACCTTGTAAGGTCGCAACTATCTCGATGCATAGGTAATCACTTTCCCATTCGACATTAACACACATCCGAGTCCCTGCCTTGACGCATCACTGCACACCACGAATCCCTTAGTTCCCTTCGGTAAAACTAAAACCGGTGCTGAAATTAATCAATTCTTGAGCTCATCAAAACTCCGCTCACATGCGTCTGACCACAAATACTTCTTGTCCTTCCTCCACAGATTAGTCAGCGGTTGAGCAATTTTGGAAAAACCTTCCACAAACCGTCGGTAATAACCTGCTAGGCCAAGAAAACTGCAAACTTCCTTCACGTTCTTCGGAAGTAGCCAATCTCGGATAGCCTCTGTCTTCTGCGGGTCTACTCTCACTCCATCGGCCGATATCACATGCCCAAGAAAAATAACCTCAGACATCCAGAACTCACATTTGGAAAATTTTCCATAAAGCTGCACTTTCCTCAACACCTCGAGAACCTGATGGAGATGACGCTCATGCTCTTCGTGGTCACGAGAGTAAATCAGAATGTCATCAATAAAAATGACTACAAAATGACCCAGATAATTAATAAAAACTCGATTCATCAACTCCATGAATACCACCGGTGCATTAGTCAGTCCAAATGGCATCACCACGAACTCATAATGCCCATAGCGAGTACGAAAAGTTGTCTTCGAAATGTCAGACTCTCGAATCCTCAACTGATGATATCCGGATCTCAAGTCGATCTTAGAAAACATAGTGATAAGTGGTAATTTTACCACATATTTCTAGGATTTTATACTAGGTTTTTATCTCGTTTCGTGATTAATGTGCTCGTATTTGGCTTATTTATGATTAGTCGAGCCGTATTACGCGTTTGGGTTGGTTTTAGTGTGTTTGCAGGTTTTTAGAGCCAAAAGGACCCAAAACGAGACAAAGGACCGAGAGTCGAATCAAGCGGACGAAGAAATGGATTTTTGCGAGAAACAGTCGAACCTATCGGCCCAGCATATCGGCCGATAGGTCGCCCGAAAGTAGATTCTGCCCTGCCAAGTGAAGAGATCGACGAACCACCTATCGGCCAGCCTATCGGCCGATAGGCCAGGCCGAAAGGCTTCCCAGCGGACTCTCGTTTTTGGACGGATTTTGACTCTTTTAGATAGATTTTATTTCCTAGATTAGGGCTAATCGGGAATGTAATCCCCTTAGGCTATAAAAACACCCTTCTAGACCTAGTTTCAGCAGCTTTTATCATATTGGATCATTGTTTATCATTCTTTTTCATCTTTTACAATTTTTAGATCTTCTTAGCAAGATTAATTTCTTTGATGCAAGAACTTTTTGGAGGAGAATTATTATTGTTTTTGGGAGATTGAAGACTCGGAGTTCATCCATAAGGGTTGTAATCTCTCTTTTCATATTAATAATATGCATTCTTCATCAATTTCTTGTTTAATTTCAATCATGTCTGGCTAATTCATTGATTGATTCTAGGGTTAGTAAATTTAATTGATGATCACATGATATTCCTTTGATTACCTTTTGACCTTTCATCCTAGGCTTGTGTTCAAGTTGTGTTAAATCTCATGTTAGATTAAAGGGCCCTTAATCGATGCATGTTAGCTAATTGATTTCATCCGGAAGGAGTAATTGATTAGTGGAAATACTTGACACACAATATGATTTTATCTTGAGACATAGCGGAGAAAGATAAATCATAGATAAATAAGTTGGTGCTTTTAAGTGATTTCAATTCTTTGAGCCACAGGCGAAAAGGGTTTTAATTAACTATCTTTCTAGGTTGCCTTGACAGAATTCTAGATCGAGAGTGATTATTTCTAGGATTGAATTAAATTTTGGGGAGAAGGAATCAAGTGAATGGATTGTGTGAACTCAATTAGATGATACTACCCTAGGATCAATTACCTTTCGACTTGTGATTTTATCTTGTTAATTTGCTTTATTTGCTTAATTTAGATTATTCATCTTTTATTCAATTTTTGTTCTTCGATTTTTTAAGTTAGATAATTAGAATCAAAACAATTTTTCGGACTCCTAAATAGCAGTCAAATTTTGAGTAGAGTTAATTCCTTTATTTTCGACACATCAATTCCCTTGGGTTCGACACCTTGGAAATACTCCGAGGTTTTACAAATTTTAAAATTGATCGGATTTGAAAACCATACTACGCGAAAACTAGCGATCAATTTTTGGCGCCGTTGCCGGGGAATTGATAGAAAATTTAAGGGAATAATTCGAAAAAGAAGAGATTGTTACTTTAGGTTGTTTACTTTTATTATTAATTTTCGATCTCGTTTCCTCACATCTTGTTTTCTCTTCTTTGTAGGCGGTGCATGATCACAAGATCCCAAGGAAAGGACTTATTTCCTTTGGATCCGGAAATCGAGAAGTCTTTGAGGAGGAAGAAGCAAGAAGCGAGAACCGAGACTAGTTCTATACCTTTCGTTGATACCATGGCCGACATTGTTGACCCACCACGAGAACTCGCTCGTCCCGAAAAGATCCCTTTGAATGCCCGCTTCCGACCGAAGCTGGACGATTATCAAGAAGGAGGTTGGGGAAAGATTGATGCCAACAACTTCGAGCTTAAGCCGTCCCTCATTGCTACAGTGAAGTCTCAAACATACGGAGGGGGAGTTAATGAAGATCCAAACGCTCACCTTGAGTCGTTTTTGGACATATGAGCCACTATCAAGCAAAACGGAGTACCTCCGGATGTCATTAAGCTCCGCCTATTCCGATTCTCCTTAGAAGACGATGCGCTAGATTGGTACAAGAGCCTAGATCGGAAGGAAATTGGTACTTGGAGAGAGATGACTCGGTTGTTCTTAGCACAGTTCTATCCTCCCTCCAAGGTGCAAAAACAAATCAACGATATCTTGCAGTTCGAGCAATATGAGGATGAATATTTATACGAGGCATGGATCCGATTCAAGAAGCTACTTCGCAAATGCCTGACATGGAATTGACAAAGAGGAGATCTATATTCGGTTTTATCGGGGTTTGACGAGGAAGGCTAGAAGAGAGTTGGACTACTCATCGAAAGGGGGATTTCTGGCTAACGATTATGAAGAGGCCAAGAATCTCATTGAGCTAGCGGTCAACAATGATTACGAGGAGGTGACCGATAGGAAGATGACGAGAAGAAAGGTTCCATCCGGTGACGAGGACGCCTACGGTGATTTGAAGGCAAAATTTGAAAAACAGCAAAAAGAACTTGAGACGCTAAAAAAGAATACTTTGGGAGTCAATTCAGTTTATGAGGAGCTAAACGAGCCTATTGCAGTTAAGGAGGATGTGAACTACATGCAAGGAGGAAACTTAGGCAAGGGGAAATTGGGAACTCTTATCCGAACAATCGAAACCACCCTAATTTCTCCTATGCCAACCCGAACAATGCTCTCCAGCCACCACCGGGATTTAACGTGAAAAATGGGGTTATTCAAGAGCCGATTGCTAAGACACCTATGGAAGAGATGTTGGAACGATTAGAGGCGAGCCAAAAAGATTTTATTTATAAAGTAGACAAGAGGTTCGGAGCTCTCGAGCATAGTGTGACATCTATTGGAAACTCGGTGATAGCCTTGACAAAGCGGATGTCGATGGTGGAGACCCAAATGAGTCAAATGGCGAACGCCCAAGCCGGATTTCATAAGCCGGGCCATTTTCCGGCGGCACGAGACCAACCCGAAGACGCAACAATGCAACGCAATCGAGCTTCGGAGTGGGACAAGGTACGGTAATCATGGGGCTGGAGTTAAGGAATGCGGAAACGAGGATGTATTAGAAACGGGAGCCGAGAACGGGAAAGAAGATGAAATGCGGCGGGCCCATCGGCCAAGCTATCGGCCGACAGGCCCAACCGATACCAGACGAAGGCCGGCGGTGGATCCTATCGACCCCCAAATCGGCCGAAAGGTCCCTGGAGATGCGAATGTGAAGAATTTTGAGGAAAAAGCTCCATTTCCACAGCGTTTGGCCAAGTCGAGATATGATGAAAAGCTTCAACAATTTATCGACATGTTTCAAAAGGTGAATATCAACATTCCACTTCTAGACGCTTTGAGAGACATGCCGGGGTACGTGAAATTCTTGAAAGACACTGTGGCAAGCAAGAGGAAGTTGAGGAAGTTTGAAACAATAAATATGACAGAGGAGTGTAGCGCTATCATTCAAAACAAGCTCCCACTCAAGCAGAAGGATCCGGGACGTTTTACTTTGACATGCATGATTGGCGACCAAACGTTCCGTAATGGGTTGTGTGATCTCGGGGCAAGCATCAATCTTATGCCTCTATCCATCTTTAAGAGGTTGAAGATTGGGGAGATGAAGCCGACTACCATTTCTCTACTCATGGCGGACCGGTCGATCACTTATCCGAGGGGAATTGTGGAGGATGTGCTCGTTAGAGTCCAACACTTGGTCTTCGGCCGATTTCGTAGTTCTTGATATGCCCGAGGACGAAAATCAACCATTGATCTTTGGGAGACCGTTTCTAGCGGCGGGAGAGCACTTATCGGCGTCCGGAGGGTGATCTTACTTTCCGGGTTAATGATCAAAATCTGAAAATTTCCATCTATGACGCGATGAAGAAGCCCGACGATGCGCCCGAGGAATGTTTTGAAATTGAGTCTATTATGCCACCCCCGTCCGACTTGTTGGAGCATTTCATTTCACACTCCATTTACTCACATTCCGATGTTGATGAAATTTCCGAGGATTTGCCAGAGTATGTTCGAATGTTGGAGGCGAACGAGTCTCGACTTAATGAGAGGAGCGTATGCTATCTTGATATCAACAAACCCGTTCAAGGGGGAGTTGTCACTGAAGACCCGGGTTGAATGAGGTATCGTCTAGGTAAATGCGTTAATCGTTGCTCTGGTTGGGAGGTATGCCAACGTATGTCTGTATATTAGTTCGTTTTATTCATTTATTTTCGATTTTTCGTTTGCGTGATTTTTGTAGTTTCTAGTTTCGTAGTAGCTTTGCTAGTTTCTGTTAAGTTCTAATCCATGCATGCCGAGTTTTGAATACTGCAGGTCTTTCATCGCCATATCCAAGCAAAAGCGGGACCAATTATGCGAAAAGAAAAAGGTGGAAAATTTCAAAGCAGAAAATCCTATCGGGCGAGCCTATCGGCCGATAGGCCCGGCCGATAAGTGAGGAAAATTAAACAAAATTACTTGTTGACAGCAGTGGTCGACAGGAATTCCATTTCTACCGTTATCCCGCCAGATATGAGCATGGTAAGAGACGAAGTTCCTATCGGCCTAGCCTCGCGGCCGATAGGCCTGGCCGATAGGACATACCAGGCCCTGTATACACTACGAGCTCGCCGACAAACCCGCCATTTACGCCACAGTGATCAGGTACTCCATTAACAAAGCCACTCCTTTCTCTTTTCAAACTTATTCCTCCTTTGGGATGCGAAATAAGTTTGGGGGGGAAGAAGTGCGGCTTTGTTAATTTCTTTACGTGTGAGTACCTTGTTTGCTTTGTATCTTTATATGCTTGTGTTGGTGCCCGTTGTTTTTATTTGTGCTTATCATATTGGTGTTGCGTGGTTTTGGCTTTTTGTTGCTTAGTTTTTTTAGATTTTTATGTTCATTTTCGTTTGGTGTGTTTGCTAGTTTCTATTTTTTCGTTAGGTCGTAGTAGTTTTTTTAGATTTCATGTTTGCTTTTATTTGCTTTTCGTTGTTTGTTTTTAGATAGCCTTGCTTGTCTTTAGTTTTCCTTATTAGTGAATTTTTCGTGCTTCTAATTGTGTGATACCGATGTTACGACACGTTTTCTCTCAAGAAACGGTCGAGTTTTAGTCGAGTTGTAGTCGATAATTTACATTTTGCACGGTATTCATTTAGGTCCAAAATTTTTCGTGATTGTAGAGGTCTTGGCGGATAAGAGACGATACATACTTGTTTTAAAATCACCGTCAATACGTTTGGTTACATCTTCCGGATTGTGAGTCGTCTTGTTTAAATCGATCGTGTTGGCACTTAGAGTGAATTTAGAGTCGGTCGAGTTTTCCCAAAAGTTGAGATAATGTTGTTCTATGAAGGAAGTCTAGCAACCGGGGGCATTCGCGTGACCGTTGTTTACCCTCGCGTAAAACGACGACTCTGATTAGACTAGTGATTTAGATATTTCACATGTGCCAATGATAGGGAACTTAGTAACAGGGGTATTCGCGTGACCCATTGTTTACTCTCGCGTAAACGGCGACCTTGATTCGGACATGCGGAAATTATATATTCGAGTTGTTTCTCCATTGTAGACGGGAACTTAGTAACTAGAAGCATCCATGTGCCCCATGAGTGTCTTTTACGTCAAACGGTTTCCTAATACATGAGAATGGAAGTTCCACCTAGGATTACCCCGATGAAACATCCCGAGATCCTAACCTAGTGGTCAACTCGAATCAAATTTTGAGCATATATATAAGGGAATCTCGACGAGGTTTATTTGTTATGAAACTCGTGAAAATTGTGCCACTAGGCGTAGCAGGGACGAACTAGCTTGTTTATTTTAGCCTTTCATATTGACGGTCGATTTGACTCACGTTTTGTTAATCTTTGGTGGATTTTCTTCATGAGCGAATGATTAGGGTGAACTTGACTACTTTGCGGAATCATTATTACGAGTGCGGCTCGCTTTACGACAATCGGATTATTTAGAGAAAATTACAGGATAGTATTGATTAGGTTGAACACTATGAGTTGCACGATGATTCACGACTTTCTTTTTCTTTTCTTTTTGTTGTTCGGGACGAACAAGGCTTAAGTTTGGGGGGGTTTGATAAGTGGTAATTTTACCACATATTTCTAGGATTTTATACTAGGTTTTTATCTCGTTTCGTGATTAATGTGCTCGTATTTGGCTTATTTATGATTAGTCGAGCCGTATTACGCGTTTGGGTTGGTTTTAGTGTGTTTGCGGGTTTTAGAGCCAAAAGGACCCAAAACGAGACAAAGGACGAGAGTCGAATCAAGCGGACGAAGAAATGGATTTTTGCGAAAGCAATCGAACCTATCGGCCCACATATCGGCCGATAGGTCGCCCAAAGGAGATTACCTCGCCAAGTGAAGAGATCGACGAACCACCTATCGGCCGGCTATCGGCCGATAGGCTAGGCGAAAGGCTTCCCAGTGACTCTCGTTTTGGACGGATTTTGACTCTTTTAGATAGATTTTATTTCCTAGATTAGGGCTAATCGGGAATGTAACCCCCTTAGGCTATAAAAACACCCTTCTAGACCTAGTTTGTGACTTTTATCATATTGGATCATTGTTTATCATTCTTTTTCATCTTTTACAATTTTTAGATCTTCTTAGCAAGATTAATTTCTTTGATGCAAGAACTTTTTGGAGGAGAATTATTATTGTTTTGGGAGATTGAAGACTCGGAGTTCATCCATAAGGGTTGTAATCTCTCTTTTCATATTAATAATATGCATTCTTCATCAATTTCTTGTTTAATTTCAATCATGTCCGGCTAATTCATTGATTGATTCTAGGGTTAGTAAATTTAATTGATGATCACATGATATTCCTTTGATTACCTTTTGACCTTTCATCCTAGGCTTGTGTTCAAGTTGTGTTAAATCTCATGTTAGATTAAAGGGCCCTTAATCGATGCATGTTAGCTAATTGATTTCATCCGGAAGGAGTAATTGATTAGTGGAAATACTTGACACACAATATGATTTTATCTTGAGACCTAGCGGAGAAAGATAAATCATAGATAAATAAGTTGGTGCTTTTTAAGTGATTTCAATTCTTTGAGCCCTGGCGGGGAAAAGGGTTTTAATTAACTATCTTTCTAGGTTGCCTTGACAGGAATTCTAGATCGACCGAGTGATTATTTCTAGGATTGAATTAAATTTTGGGGAGAAGGAATCAAGTGAATGGATTGTGTGAACTCAATTAGATGATACTACCCTAGGATCAATTACCTTTCGACTTGTGATTTTATCTTGTTAATTTGCTTTATTTGCTTAATTTAGATTATTCATCTTTTATTCAATTTTTGTTCTTCGATTTTTTAAGTTAGATAATTAGAATCAAAACAATTTTTCGGACTCCTAAATAGCAGTCAAATTTTGAGTAGAGTTAATTCCTTTATTTTCGACACATCAATTCCCTTGGGTTCGACACCTTGGAAATACTCCGAGGTTTTACAAATTTTAAAATTGATCGGATTTGAAAACCATACTACGCGAAAACTAGCGATCACATAGCATCTCCATGAAGTTTATCCAATAAATCATCAATACGAGGCAATGGATATTTGTTCTTGATTGTTACCCTGTTCAGTTCACGATAATCAATACACAAACGCAGAGATCCGTCTTTCTTCCGTACAAATAACACTGGTGCTTCCCAAGAGGATGCACTAGGTCGAATATAACCCTTCTCAGTCAAATCCTCACGCTGATTCTTCAACTCCTGCATCTCAGTCGGAGCCATGAGATACGGTGCTTTCAAAAGCGGGGACGTACCTGGCTCTATCTCAGTAGTAAACTCTACCTCACGATATGGAGGTAAGCCTGGCAACTCATATGGAATACATCTGGGTAGTCTCGAACTACCGGAATATCGGCCAATTCAACTGGTCGATCCGCTACTTTGGTCATGTAACACCAATAACCAATACACCACTGATTAAAAAGTTTCACTGCTTTTATAGCAATGACTCTCCTAGAACGGCTAGGATTATCACCCTGAAAAATGCACTCGAAACCATCATCAGAAGTGACGGTCACCATCTGTTTACGGACACTAAGTATGGCATCATGATGATCCATCCAATCTATACATAAGATTACATGATCTTTAGGTAAATCGACTAAAATCAAATTTGACAACCACTCACGGTCGTTCATGCGAATCGGACAGTTCTGAACTTCACGATCCCTAATAATTCTTCTACCATCAGGTAGACCAATCACATAAGGCTCACAAATGACAACACGATCTAATTGCAAATGGCTCAAACAAGATGCGGATATAAATGAATGCGAAGCACAAGTATAAAAAATAACGCATACAGGCTGAGAATGGATCTTGAGTGTACCTGTGATCATGCTGGATTCGGGGTCGTCGACAATCTTCATCTCGTAGATTCTGGGTTTTGCTGTCCCGGTACCATATGTATCAACTTGATTCCCTCGACCTACTCCCCTGTTCGCCCGGGTAGTCTGGTGGGAAGCGGATGGAGGTGCACGGTCCTGGACTGCTGATTGAACTGGCGCATATGAAGCCGCTGGAGTACGTCCTGGTCCACTCCTGCAAAAACAATCATGATGCCTAGAAATCCCACAAGTAAGGCATACGACATCCGGCTTCAGGCATTTGATGCGGATGTGTCCCTGCTCTCCATAGTTAAAACATACAACAGACGAGCTGGCCGCTCGGGATTATGATCCTGCCGGTTTTGACACTGCAGGTTGCCGCTCAGAGAAAGTCGGTCCGGATTGGGGCTTCTTGAATGTCCCCTGGTTACCCTCGGATTGGTTTTGATTCCCCGATCTCTTGCTAGAAGACTCAGGCTGCTTCTTAAAGATCTCCTTCAAAGTAAGTTCATAATCAAGGGCTCTCTCAATAAACTCCGGTAGAGTGGTACAGTGGTGATTAAGCAACTGCATCCTCATCCGAGGTTTCAATCTCTTCAAGAAATACTTCATCTTATCAGCTTCCGTTCGAACAATGGACGTGGCGAACGGAAGAAGCGCTTGGAATTTCTTTGCAATCGATAACACATCATCATCCTCAGACGGGTCTGGGTTCAGCAACTATGATAGTTTGGCTTCACGGAGGGGAGATGGATAGTAATGGTCCAACATGAGATTCTTGAATTCATCCCAGTTGCAAAAACCATCGGTCGGTCTCACAGATAGCCACCAGGTGTGGGCGCTCTTACTAAGGTAGTAAGTCGCCACAGATACTCGGTTCTCTTCCAGACACTCCACCATCTCGAACAGCTTCTCGAAGTGCTCGATCCAGTAGACAATATTGGTAGGCTGAGATGAGCCTTCAAAAGTCGGAGGTCGCTGGCGAGAGATGTCACTGACGATCCGACTCACTACCCCACCGGAGGTGATGGCTGGGGTCCCTGATGCTGGCCAGTAGTAGCAGTCCTTTGCATATTTTCCATTATTTGACCCATCTGGGTCATCTGGGCCATCATGCCCTGCATATTCACATAAGGGTCGACATGCGCGCCTCCGTGCTGTTCGGTGTGGTGTGACTAGTTCCCGGTAGGCGAGTCACTACCTGCTGAGCTTTGTCCCACACTCAAACGCGTATTAGCTCGTGGTCTCGGGATTCGGCACCTTCCGCGGCCTCGGCCCCCTCTACCACGGCCTCTCACATTCCTTTCCATACTGAAAGAATAAAACAATAATCATAAGCACAGTTCATACATGCCCTCACGGCTAAATCACAAATTTACGCTAAGTTAATAGCAACAATACAATTACATATTCAAAATTTTGATTCATCACGAATTACAGCATCAAGAGGTTACACAAAATATCACGTCGACATTAAGTCGAAACAATTTCAATCAAAAAAATTTATCCAAAATTTTTCTCGGAATATCAATAAGATAAACTTCGCCATAAATCCCTCAGAATATCAAGATCAACAGAAGGATCAATTCCGCCACAAATCATCCTGCCAGTAATTAAATAATGGTACATAAATAACATACCGAATTTGGCTCGTAGGGTCAGGCACTTGCACAGGTCACACGTGGCACGAAGGTTTCTTGATACTAGTCTGATCAACGACGACTCATAAAATAGACTCTCTGATACCATCTTCTGTAACACCCCGAGAATGGCGGCTATTACAGTGTCGTGGACCCTACAGTGGGACCCACCAGGCGATACCCAAGATAACTTGAATCAATCAAATCCCAATTTGTGATACCGAACCACAAAATAATATTCAATACCTCGATGAGAGGTTTAAACATCTCACGACTAGAATGCCATAGTACACAGGATCCGAAAATTAGTATAAACCATATGAAGATGAATATACTTAAAGTAAAAATACAAATAACAAGAGTTACATAAAAATAGAATAAAAATCAATACATAGTTTAAAGTACAACTGGATAAAAGTAGACTTGGGGCCCCTGAACTAGTATCTTACAAACCCTTCGCCACCACCGTGTTCTCCCTGCGCCTTGGCCTTGCCTCGACCAAAAATACAACACAAGTATTTTGCCCAAAACCACAGGGTCGGATATACATGATAATAATCTCAAGATGTTATACAATTCATATACATTGGATCTCAAATAAACAACTCGACTGCCGAACATACCCCTCGGGCGTATGAACAACCAGTCACCAAACCGTCGAACATACCCAATCAAACATGGAGTATAAAGATCAATCATTATGGCTCAAGACGGACATCACAGTACGCCCGATCTGGAAATGTGTCTGTGCACATGTCCACCCCGTATATAAAATCCAGGATATACGTGGGACATGTACCTAATTAGCCTCACAAAGTAACTTCTCGTGTGCACAGTCCAAATACGGAAACATCAACACACGACCATATGTGCCCGGCTAAAAATCCTACACAATAAACAATCGGCATGCAGATATGATTCTAGATATGTCACGATGTAACATGACAACGAAACTCAATCAATTACTCATCCAACGAGGATCAAGACTCACCGAAGTGATAAATAATAATCAACAAGACCTACGACATCAAAGATAGCAAACTTGGGAATATAATCCCACAACAAACGATAGACACAATCAACGACAATACCCATTATGAATCGTAGATTCATAAAGCAATACGTATATACGAAGTGTATAACATTCACAAGAATTCCAATCATCAATATAACCAAGCAAGTAACTTGCCTCAATACGGAGATGTGAATAATCCTTCCTCGACTAACAACTATTACCCGAACAATCGACCTTGAATGGAATACAATTCATTCAATAATACATTCATAAAATCATCTATATCGAATTCGTAGGAAACGACATCCGTAAATTAATCTGAAAGCTGAACTATCTAAAAAGGTATTATGGTTCTAATTCAAGAACTCTATAATTCCCTAATTCATTCCTATGATCGAATTCTCACCTTCATCAAGTTCTTAATAAGTTATGAAGTTCTATCAACCAATAATCTAACAAGAATAATACTTATTGATAAATTTATCTCATCAAAATCCCCCTTTTAGAACATTAACAACATTCCAATATGATCTTCTAAAAAATCTTACTTCATGAATCGATCAAGTTTATTTTGATCACAACAAAATCACAAGGGTTATTCAACAATTCATTAAGTTTATACTTGAATATATCATAATTGTGATGATTATCTAATAATTCATGGAAAACCCCTTTCTTTAACAAGGTTATAACATCTAACAATTTATAATGGTGAAGAATAGACTTATCTAAATGTTCTTAGTCATATCTTCCTAAGAATAAATAGTTTCAACATTACAATCATTTAATAGGGTTTTATCATCAATATTATCATGCTCTTATTTAGTTGCTCAAGATTCTAATAACTAACATGACATGCTTGATTACTCAACTATGAATGAAAGAAAATTCATAACAGTTCAGAATTGATATGAGTTAAAACAACCAACCTTTGAGAATGGGGAATAAACTCCAAACCCTTCAAGAACACACTCAAATCCTTAATCTTAATGCTTCAATCCAAGATATAATGCTCTAATG
Organism: Orobanche coerulescens; assembly: GCA_033398695.1. Classification (NCBI taxonomy): domain Eukaryota; kingdom Viridiplantae; phylum Streptophyta; class Magnoliopsida; order Lamiales; family Orobanchaceae; genus Orobanche; species Orobanche coerulescens. The sequence continues at coordinate 16,828 of JAWKAU010001080.1, forward strand.
CAAGATACAATGCTCCAATACAAGATAGAGTGCTCCAGTGCAAGATAGATGAGGCTAAAATCTATATGGGTGGTAGGAGGAAGATTTCTAGAGAGAAAAATGAAGTATGGTTCGTTTAAGAATGAAAGGCAATACATGATTATATAACCTGCATACTTCATTACGTACTTTAA